>JARXNR010000522.1:0-14061 GCA_036346035.1 Crossoptilon crossoptilon | reverse complement strand
ATGCTCAAGTGCACGCTCATGGCGTTCAGGTTCGCATTTAAGACACACACACCAACGTGCAGTACCTCTGGCCTATACATTCATTCCTTTTCCACAGAATTCATACATTCTGATGTCCCTCAGGCACATGTGGTTGATTTTAGGGTGGTCGTACACCCACTTCTACACTTTATCCCCACTCTTCTATTACCTGCTCCATCATGGTGACTTCAGGCCAACTTGAGCTGTTGTTCCCCAATTTGGCAAATTTTCCTGTTGCTTCTGAGGCCATACTGAGCAACTTCCAAAGCAAGGGATGTGAAACCCGAGCAACGAAACACCTGGGTGGGGTGATGCAGAGATAAGGATAGTTACTGCGAGCCCAGTGCTTCGTGTGAAGCAGAATTAAGAGAAGACAAGGCTGTTTGTGCACCAAAGTGGAAACGGAAAGTCTCAGAGCTGGCACTCATCGATTCCTTCTGCTGAATGAACACATCGGTCCTTGCACCAACACACTGACCCTGCTGCTAAACAAACCAGCCCGGACCAACACCACACAACCACTCAGCGGCTCTCCTTATTACTTCTTCCGGCTGCCTCCACGCCCTGCGGTTGTTGCGGCGATGAGGAACCGACCCGCGCAGGACCGGCACGGCGCTGCCGCAGCACGTGGGGGGAGCACCGGCCCGGCGGGCGCTGATCTCGCGAGAGGCGCGTTTCGATCTCGCGAGAGGCTCGCCGCGGTCATCTCGCGAGAAGCGCGCTTTGCTCTCGCGAGAGCGCGGCCGTGCCCTTGCGGCGCCATGGCGGGGTACTGGGACGGCCCCGAGGGCGAGCGGTGCCCGCAGCGCACCTGGCTGACCGCGCGGGTGGGCGCCGCCGCCGGTGAGGGCCGCTGAGGGCCGCTGAGGGCCGGGGGCGGCGGGGGGGGTCCCGCACGGCCCCGCTCCCGCTGACGGCCCCGCTCTGCTTGCAGGCCTGCTCGGCTCGCGTACCGCATCAGCCGCTCCGGCCCTTCTCCGCGCTCGCCGCGCGTCGATGGCGGCGGTCGGACACCGTGGACCATGGTGTAAGACGGGCCCCCAGGCCCGCCTGCCCCCCTGCGGCTCCGGGGGGGGGCGAACCGCCGCCCTCTTTTTGCGCGGTGCCCGTTTTCCGTTCCCCCGGCGCCCGGGACCGGTGTACCCTCACTGTAATTCAGGGCCCTCCACCCCTCCCCGCCCTGCCGCAGCACCCGTCCCCATTTTGGCCGCCTTTTTCCTAGCGCTTGGCCGTAGGCGGACGTGGCGGCCCGTTTAGAAGCGCTGCTATTTGAGTGCCCGAGGCCCACGACCCGGGCGGACAGGAGCCGTCCGTGGCTGGTGCTGCAGAACCGGGATGCGAACGGTGGGCTGTGTGCTAGTGTTTACAGCTTGAAGGATGCTTTTTGTGCAGCCTAGGGGAAGAGAAGGTGTGTGTGTTCAGTGCTTCCATGTGCTTCTGTACGTAGTTACAGGTTATGCTACTGTCCACCATTCTGGGACAGAAGCATAATTGAAGCCAAGCCGTACCATTGCTTCTCTAACTTCCTGTTCAGTTAGGCATCACCCCTGAATAAAAATAATGATGTCTATGAAGAGCAAAGACTGCTTGTGACAGCATAAGGGAAATTCAGCGTTTGTCCTCGTCAATTCATCAGCTGCTTCTTGCCAAGAAGAAGCAATGTAGTTATCGAATTGGTAGCCTGCAAGGGCGAGGATACTGGTAGGGATGAAGCACAGAAACCCAAGGAGGGAGATGTGTCCAAGCTGCATGGTGAAGGCCCTTCAGGCCCATGGCACACACCGTTTTCAACAATCAAACTCAACCTCAGTTTTCAGACCTCAGTCCATGCCTGTTGCCACCTCTGTCTCTCGCCCCAGCAGCTCTGCTCTGACACAGAAGCCCATCTGCACATTGACCCAGGTCCTGCAGCTGCTGTTCAGCTCATTCAGTAGTGCATTATGAGCCATAAAAGCTCATTTATTAAGGCCCCAGCAATCACCGCAGCCAATTTTGCTTGGATAAAACTTTTGTAATCCCAACCAAGTACGCTGGAGCTCCTCCCTACTGCATCAACATCTTGAGGATAACTGCATGCTTTGGGGATGGCCGAGGCCTGAGCAAGCTGAAGCCCTGTGGGTTTTTTTTCCCTTGCTCCAGAGCAGAGAAAGAAGCGTGAGCTGAGGGACTGTGGTCTGTGGGCTCTGTTTCCTGAGTGCTCTTCTTTAGCTCAGCATAATTCACATTTGTGGGGAAAAATTGCAGTGTTGTGTAAGGGGCTTGTAGCATCCGTTATCATGTAGGGGACGTTCATTGTGGGACATTTTGGCGTTGTGTTGGTATCCCAAGAAGGGTGAATGTGGGAGCGTCTGAGAAGGGTGCCGAGTAAAAAGAAAAGAAAAAAACAAATGTGTCACATCTCACTTAAGTCAGAAATTCCACTAGGGTAAACCCAAGCGGATTCAAGTTCTCTATCTTCCTTTTCCCATAGGAAGCTGCGTTGTGTGGCTCCGTTGGCCTCCCAGCAGCACACGCTTTTGCCTGAAGAGAATCATAGGAATCGATGATGGAACGTGGCGTGTGGTGTTGAAAACAGGCCATAATGATACAGTCTAGTTTGTTCACACACCTGCATGCTATGTGGGCAGGGTCACCAACCACCAGACCAGGCTGCCAGAGATCTTTTGCTGAGTTCTTCTGCCTTCTGTTCCACAGCTACTGCTGGGAGCCGTGGTGTTTGGGTGTGACCGACACCTGCTCTCCGTTGCCCAGGTGCGGGAGGGAGGCCGAGAGGCCCCTTGGACTATTTCCAATTTGGGGCTGTACCACAGGCGATGTCCCTAGGAGCCAGGAGGGTAAAAATGTGGGTTATGTTGCCTGGACCGCGGGCGATGAAACGACTGTCCTGCTCTGTTATCATGAACCTGTTAGTTAGGGACAAATAGTTAAAAGGCACAACCCCTCAGTTATCGGTGTCTGATTTTTGTGAGCTTTATCTCTTCATCTCTGTGTGTGAATTCATTTCGTGTTCTGGTTTTTGTGCTGGACACTTCTGTTGTAGGAGCTATGCTAATAAATAGTGCTGCAGGGGGAGAACGGAGCTGCCAGGAGGAGATTTACCGCATGAGGACAGAGCTGACCAGCACTGCCCATTCTAAACTACGATAATGAAATTGCAGGGATATTAAAAATGTTGTTTTTGGAAATCTGTGTCATCTTGGCAGCAAACGTGATTTATTCTACATGGGAAAATACGATCTGTTGTGTCATGTTTTGTGAATCTTCCTTTGCAATTGAGGGTCAGGCCTGTCTTTCAGCTGTCACTCCCATGGACATTTTTTTCCAGGCTAGATTAAGCCTGCAGACATTGATACAGCTCTGTCCATCTGGTAGCATTTGCAGACTCAGTGGTAAAGGACGAGGAGATTTTATTTTTAAGTTCCCAATGTGGTAAAATTAGGTTTCTCTTATCCCTGATTGATGAGCTCGAGAGTTTGAAGTGATGATTGTAGTCATTGAGGTAAGCAATTAGGGTTTTCCCTATATATTGAACACAGGGCAATGGGTTATGGATGGTTAGATGCCCAAGACTGTGTGGCAGAAAGCATGAGAAAGAACTTGGAAATTAAATTCATTTCTCTGGTTTCTGTAGACGACCAATGGTACTTATGGTCAAGGAACATGTATCGAGTCTGTCCCCTGATCTGCTTTGTGCCTAAGAGATTTTTCTTACATACTGCTTGTTTTTTTTCCAGCTGCACACGTGTCCATACCAGGGAGACCTGTTGCTGTTGGGGGGGCTTTGGAACTACTGCATGCGTTAATGAAGATAGGAAATAAGGAAGGCTGGAGGCTAACAGGGCCTCCCAAGCTGTACAATGTTGCCAATTCCACCTGACAGTGGATCTTGATGCTGCATGTTAGATGAACGCTGTGTAATAAAAATACTGTCAAATGGGCTGGTCACCAGGTGTGTCAAACTCTTTCCCCAGTGTTGATAGGATTGAGCGTGAGATGCAGAAAGGAGGCGTGAGGAGAGGCGGGGGGGGGTGAGAGTGCGTGGGAACTGAGTGCGCGGTGTTGGTCATCCTGGAAGAAGGGGGATCCGAAGAGGCAATGGCGATGTGGATGTTTTCACAAGTTCCGTGGTTAAAAGAGATGTTTCAGGTGCAGGGGTGAAAGCATGGAAGGTGATAGCATGGGTTACAAAAAAAGGAAATTGGTGTCTAGGTAGTAAAGAAGATCTTAATAGTTGGGATAGATCACTGGAAAAATGGGACCTCCAGAGAAGCTAGGATACTGTAATCTTTTGGGGACACAAAAAATGCAGCCATATGTGAGAAATATGAGGGCTATAGGGAGACAGGAAGTTTGGGGATGGGGGATTATATGAGTCTTGGAGATGGGGGCAATAGGGTTGTGGGGCCGGGAGGCAGCGGGGATGGGACACAGCGTGGAGTTTCTGGGCCACTGCCTCTGCAAAAACCGCTCCTGCCTCGAGTAGGGAAAAATTACCAGCGGCTGTCCTCCCACCACCGTCCTCAGGAACCCTGCTGTCCGACCGGCCCGGTCCAGGGCACCCGGGGCCACGGCCCTCCTCCAGGCCTGTCCCAGCTCCAGTGCTGCAGCCGACGTGTCCAGGCTTGGGCTCATAATTAAACAACACCATTTTTTGATTCCTGGGGGGTCACCGGAGCGTATCCAGAAGCTGCAAGGCGGGTCGGTAAGGTGGGATGGAGCGCGCCTGTCGCAGCGCAGGCGCAGCACAGCACAGTGCAGGACGTTGGGGCACACGGCACATGGCACATCAAAGGACCAACTACACAACCCCCCACACCCCCCCCCCCCCCAAAAACTGTCAGATTGGTGTGGGAGAGGTCCATGCACTGATGGGACGGGGATGGCAGGGTCAGCACGGTGCAGAGCAGCCAGGCATGCGGTTGGTGTTGTGGTGTGTTGCAACCATTGAGGATTGGAGTGAGGCTCTGTGGGGAGCCTGGCTGGCGGTGGTGGTGGTGGTGTGTGGAGCAGAGGTGGTTGTGAGCGGTGGGGCACGGACAGTTGGGGGGGGGATGATGGGGACGCTGCGCTGTGGGCTGGTGGCTTTCAGACCAGATTGGCTGGTGTGCCTATATTTTCCATCCCGTGCTGTGCAGCAGAGGGTTGAGCACTGAGGCATGTGGGGGATCCAACTCAGCTAAGGAACGGGAAAAGCCTGCAGTTCATTATCTGTCTTTGGCAAGCAGTCATCAAGTTCCAACTGTGGGGCAGTAGCAGAGCGCGTGGATGGTCTCAAGCCTTGGCAATGCGGATCCGGTGGTCTTTTGCCATGGGGCAGAGGAGCAACAGCAGCCGCCCGTGTGCCATATCCAGGACAACCTGGCTGGGGATGGGCACCCTGACCCTCATTCCACGTGTTCCCACAGGCAGATGTGGGTCACGGAGGGGCCAGCCCCCAGCCCAGTGGCACCTGACGGGATGGGGCCCACCGCCAGACACTTCATGGCCAGGCCAATGACCTCCCGCGAACCGCGGGACAGCTGGTGGATGGGCCGGTGGGCCCGAGGGTGACCCGTGGCCATGCTGTGGTCTTAGACTCCGTCAGCTCCTTCTTACTAGGTTCCTCCTGGCGGACAGGGACCCGAGAACCATGAGTGTGCCGGGGACCCCCATCTCATGTCCCCCTGACACCAGGGTCACAACTCTTGGGGCTGGGCGGGCTCTCCTGTCCTTGTTGCATATGAGGGAAACTGTGCCCCACGGCAGGGCGAGGGAGGTGGAAGGAGTCCGCTCGTAGTTCTGGGGGCTCCACGAGTGGTGGCTGCCTTGCGCAACCCCGGCTGGAGAGCGCTAACCACCAGGAAGGGGGTCCTGAGGCCCTGGAGGAGCAGTGGGAGACACTAAGAGCCATGGAGCATTCTCCAACGCCAGCGGCCGGGGCTGTGACCTCCAGCTTGCAGGCAGGGGATGAGGTCATCCCAGGTGAGCTGGGTGTGGGATCTTTGGGGGGAGTGGGAATGGGATATGTTGGGGTCCCAACTTGGGGTGAAAGTTGGGGACAAGGGCAGTCGGCTTGCCTCCAAGCGGGGATGGGAGCAGCAGGTGTTTCCTGTGGCTGTTCCTGTGGGGATGAGGGGGGGATCAGGTGGGGAACGCCTGAGTGTCGGGAGGTCACTATAGGCACTGGGTCCACCTCCACCGACCCCCATACCTTTTTCCTCCTTTCTCCTAGTTCAGAGGCGGCTGGCCCTGAGCTGCTCCTGTGACTTCTTCCGGGCTCTCTTCACTTGCCCCATGAGGGAGTCGACCCACGACCCCACGGCCCCGCTGAGCACAGGACTGACCCCCGCGGAGCTGCGCCTCCTCCTCTCCTTTGCCTACACGGGGGCTGTGGGTCGGGGGTCCGTGGGTCCGCGGTCCTGGAGGCAGCCGAGACCCTCGCTGCGCTACCAGGCCTGGGGGCTCCTCACCCTCTGCCTGGATGTTTTCAACCCACAGCCTGACCCCAGAAACCGCCCTGGAGACGTGTGCTGGCCTTTGCCGTGTGCTGCTACGGGCTGGGGCCCCGGTGAGACCGCGCAGCGGAGGACTACGTCTTGGCCACCTTCCCTACCGTAGTGGCCACTCCAACCTTCCTGGAGTTCTTCCTGCCCAACCTTCTGATCCGCCTCCGCCTACGCTCTAGGATGGTCTTAACGGGACTCCATGAACTGGAGGCTTTGGAAGCGGCATCCCCGTGGCTGAAGGCCAAGGAGATGGGCCAAGAGGACCTAACCAAGGAAGTTCTGTCATCTGTTCGCTTTGCCCTCATGTCCGGCCAGGAGCTGAAGAAGATCCCATCGGTGACCGCAGGGGGGTGGTGGACCCAGGGCTCCTCCGCCAAGCTGGTGGTAGAGAGTTTGTCCCCCATGGTCCAGCTGCCGTGGCCGGGTGCGCTCCCTTGCAAGAGGTGCTGGTGGTCTGTGGAGGAGACAAACTGACGCCCAACATGGCCTGCCCGGAAGCCCAGCAGGAACCTCTGGTTTGCTCACCGCTACCTCAACGCCGTGGGGCTGGTGAAGCACGTGGAGTGGAGGGCACTGGGGGGAACTTTCCTGACGGTCCACGCTTTCGCCATGCTGTGGCAGTGGTAGGCAACACCCTCTACGTCCTGGGTGGAAAGCGCTACTACGGGATCCGTGACACCCTGGCCAGTGTCTACAGGTGAGGGCCATGTGGGGTTGGAGGAACTACTGGGGGAGGGAGAGCTGCTGCATGGACCTGGGGCTCTGCGTGTGGCCCCGAGATGCTCTGGTTGTCTGCTGGCCTGGGGTGTGTCTGCCCCTGTGGAGCCCTCCTGGCCTGGGATGCTGTGGGGTTTGTAGGGGATTGGGCAGGGAGCCGCCATTATGGCAGTGGTGTTGCCAAGAAGATGTTCCTGTGCAAGGGGACCGTGGAGCCCCAGAGCATTGTAAGGTTGGCTGCCTGTGGGTGGGTTGTTGCTCTCAGCAGTGCTGACATCACCTTGTGCCATTGTGGATAGCAGCTAGCCTCTTGCTCCCTTTCCCTCTCAATCCCAGGTACCAGCCCATGGACAATTCCTGGGAGCGCCTGGCCAGCATGACCTGTGGGCGAAGCTACTTTGCTGCTGTGGCACTTGATGGCTCCATCTATGCCCTGGGGGGGGCAGCTCAGGTGATCTGTACTGCACGGACACTGTGGAGTGGTATAATGTGGCCGCTGACACCTGGAGGTGAGAACCTCTCCGCTTGGATACCCGCTTTCCCCTGCCGTAGCAGCCCCTGGCATTGGTCAGTGGTGCCCACTGAGTGCTCTTTGTGTTGCTGACTCTCCAGAAGAGGAGTCACAGTTGGGCTGTGATGCCTGTTGGGTAGTGAATGAGTGGCTGGTTGTATTCGTGAGGGTCTGCTGGCTCTGCTAATGAGAGGAATCATTTAAATGTCTTCCAGCTATGCTTCTTGGGTGATCCATTGGGTGTTGGCCAATACTGCCCACTGGGGGGTTCTACTGGGGCTCGTTGGGTGTAGCCTGCTGAGTGCTCAGTGGATCCATGGCTAGCAGTGCCAGCAGGGATCTGCTGGGCAGGCAGTCACCATGGGGTAGCCCTGCTTTACCTGCCTTCACCCCTCCCTCTCTTCTCCCCCAGGAGGTGCCAGTCCTTGCCAATGGCTCTGTGTGGACACGCAGCGTGTGCCCTGGATGGTGCCCTCTACGTGTCAGGGGGGTGTGATGAGGCGTACCAGTGCCAGACAGCCCTTCTGCGCTACATCCCAGGTGCACCAGCCACGCTCCTGGCCCCTATGAATGGCCAGCGAGCTGGCCACATCATGGAGGAGGCGGGTGGGCAGCTCTATGTGGCCGGGGGGCTCTGCCAGCGGGACGGGCAGGCTGGCTACAGGGACCAGCTGGCCTTTGAAGTCTACAGCCCCAAGCTAGATATCTGGGTCCTCCTCAGCCCTTTGCCCCACGCCCATGTAGTGGGGGTGCAGCTGTGCTGGGAGGGGAGCTTCTTGTACTCGGAGGGTGTTACAGCCACGAAACGTACCGGGACACCCACTTGATCCATGCCTACCAGCCTGGGCGCCCGGCGCTGGATCACCCGGGGCACTTTGCCCCATGCCTATACCGACCTCCAGGTGTGTGTCCTCACTGTCCCCCCAGCACTACGTGGCCCCAGTTGCCTTGAGGACTCCTCGAGATCACCTGATGCCCTCCGTAACACTTAGGAGTCATTCAAAGCTCTGTACTCCATACTGGGCTCCCAGTGGGCACTTCTATGGGGCAAAATGTCCCCAGGCTCCTCCCCAGTCCCCAGGGAGTCCCCTGCACTGTGGGGCACAAAGACCACACTGCACACCACCACACCGTACCTCCAGGAATGCTCACGATGTTGCCCCGCCACCCCAAACCCTTCAGTGGGAGCTGAGGATCTCCCAGTTCCCCCACACCCTTGTACTGAATAAAAGTGGCTCCTGAACTGCCTGTCTGGGTCTCTTTTGTTCTGCTGAGGAACCCAGACGTTCGGATGGTTCCTCTCACAAAATAACAGGGAGAGCAGGGACTGGAGAGCTGAGTGGGTGATGGTGGGGACCAAGGCTGCCTGCATTTCTGGGGTCCACTGGGGAGCGGTCAGGGGAGGCAAATGAGGGCTCTGGG
The DNA here is from genome assembly GCA_036346035.1 of Crossoptilon crossoptilon. Classification (NCBI taxonomy): domain Eukaryota; kingdom Metazoa; phylum Chordata; class Aves; order Galliformes; family Phasianidae; genus Crossoptilon; species Crossoptilon crossoptilon. The sequence continues at coordinate 4,905 of JARXNR010000522.1, read as the reverse complement.
TGCCTGGTTCACTGGGTCTTGGGATTGAGATGACCCAGCCATCTTGGAGTTTGTGGGGGTCATGAAGGAATATGGGAGTGTTCCTGGAGTGCCAAGGTTTTGGGGTAGATGGGAGGTTAGGCTGGGGAGGGTCCTCGGAGGTCTTGGCTTCCTGGAGTTTCCCAAAGGATACAGGATACATGGAGATGTGGGGGAACCCTGGGGAAGTCTTGTGGGAAGAAGCAGGGGTACCAGTGATTTTCTGAGGGAGGGAAAAGGGTTCTGGGATGGGCAGGGGAGGGCTGCGTGTTCTTATAGCACCTGGGGGTTTTGGGTGAACAGCATCCACTGCTTTTTCTTTCCCTACAGATCCAATCACACTTTGGGAGAGAGCCAATCGAGTTGATGCGGTATTTCTTAGCCTCGACAAATCCACAGTCTGTTCCAAATCCGGGATTTTTCCAGGTGCTGAAGACCAAGCTGTAGTTCCCTGGTTGACCTGTTGGCCTTTTTTAAAACCGTTGCCACATTTGTGTTTGTCAAGTCACCAAGAACCTCCTTCTATCTGTAGGACCTTTCAATGATGGCACAGAGCAACGTGCAAGGACGTCGCTGCCCTCAGCAGGTGTGGAACGAGCTGGTGGGTCCCATGGGCATCAAAGCAAGTCTGGGAAACTCCAAAAGCAGATTGAAGAGAGGTCTCTGAGCAGGAGAGCTGCCCGCCTGTGTCTGCTGTTTGAGAATAGAGGGGGCTTTGGGAGAGGTGATGGAACGTGGCTGCGTTGGCCGCCGCGATGGGGACATATATTTGGTTAGAGGGATACGTCTGGGTTCAAAATCATCTGCTTTCAGTGCAAGATGACACCCAGGGAAAACTGCAGCCCCTTGCTGAAACTTGCAGGTGAAAGAACGTGAGAAACGAGAAAACATCACGGTTACAAAACAGTTCTGTAAGAGCACTGCAAGGTCTGAGTTACAGTGCTAAGAACAAAGGTAACCACAGTCGGTGTAGCCCTCACCTATCTGCAGCAGCAGCAACCCGACATTTCCATGTACGCGATTCGTGGCTGGGAATGGCAGGCTGGAAACAAAGCTCCTGCCTGGAGGAAACGCTCTGCACTGTGCTGCATGCTGCCCTTTGGCTCACTGCCTGGTTGGGATAGCAAGCAATGTGAGAAATGTGTCTCCAGGCCTTCAGCTGACAGAGGGATCCTTCTATGTCCTGTGCAGCCCTTGCTGGCAGAGCAGTGGGTGAAGTGTGGGTCGTGGGCAATGGGGATGAACCGTTATGGAAGGATGTGGGGGAAAAGAAACATATCTACTACCCTTACCACCAATGATCACAAGATATTTGTAGCAGGAGCAAAAAAAAGGGAGGAAGGGAGGAAGGAAGGGAGAGAGGGAGAAAGAAAAAGGAAGAATAAAAAAGGAGAAGGAGAAGGAGAAGGAGAAGGAGAAGGAGAAGGAGAAGGAGAAGGAGAAGGAGAAGGAGAAGGAGAAGGAGAAGGAGAAGGGGAAGGAGAAGGAGAAGGAAAAAGAGGGAAGGGAAGGGAAGGGAAGGGAAGGGAAGGGAAGGGGAAGGGAAGGGAAGGAAGGGAAGGGAAGGGGAAGGGAAGGGAAGGGAAGGGAAGGGAAGGGACTGGGAAGGGAAGGGAAGGGAAGGACGGGAAGGGAAGGGGAAGTAAGGAAAGGAAGCGGGAAGGGAAGGGAAAGGAAGGCGAAGGAGAGGGAAGCTCACAGCTCTGTGTTCTCCTGTGCCCTTGTTCACCACCCAGGTCCATCAGTTGCTTTGCAATCAAATTGAAATGGCCCTGAAGGATCTTTTCAGTTACACATCCTGATATTCTTGGTCCTTATTCTTAGCACAGCAATAAAAAATGGAGCATCCTGGAGGGACAATGCCAGGAGAGAGGTTACTTGTGGCAACCAAGACAAGAGAGCTATTACTGTCACAGGGTGTTTTACCTGTTCTGCACGTAATATTGTTATTGTAAGGGACTGATCTATTTCTTCAACTTACCTGCTGAAATGTAATGCACAGTACCTGGGAGTTCTAGATTAATGGTTTTACATTCTTAATATTAACATTTGTTGGGCTGTTCCAAGTGGCCATTGCTCAAGCATTAGCCTATGATGTCCCACTCCCCAGAAAAGTCTCCAATTTCCAGTGCAGGTGCTGGCTAAGAAATGTTTCTGATACATTTTTTTAATATACACCGAGGTTCCCAGTTGGATGGATTTAGCCTCTTCTTAACCTTCTGATCTCGTAACCTGTCTGTAGACGTTACCCTTCTTTCTCGTTTGTTGCCCACGTTGCCCATTCCCTGTTGGGCTCCCTGGAGGTCACGTACAAAACTACCACAGAGCAAAACAGACTCAAGGTGGGGGCCGCGAAAAGTGATTTCACCTATTGTCGGACTGAAATATAGAGTTGGATGGGAGAAGCAGGCACACCTCTTCCCCCTCTCCCCACCCCCCACCCAGCCCCATCATCTCCCTCATCCCAGCGTGGGTCCATACACTGCTCCCCTGCCTTTCTCGGTGGACCTCTCAGCAATCTTCGCCCTAAAAACATAGGCACTGCCAGCTGTCTGTATCACGAGGGGCCCCATCCCTCGGTGCCTAGTAGCACCAGCATTCAGCAGCTGACGAGGGACCACGGCGCTTCGTGGGGATGGGAGCAGTTCCCTCCTCTCTGACCTTTCCCTGAGCCGCGTTGGGGGGGTCCATGTGAGGACAGAAGGAGGGCAGCTGCCAAGCTGTCCCCATGAAAGCAGCCCTGGGGGGTTATTATGCTGTGGGGGGCAGCATGCAGGACTGTGCACTGAGCGTGCATTTTCCACCAGCACTGCTCAAAACCCAGCCCCCCCCCCCCTCACAGCACTGCAGTCCCCAGGGGACTCTCTTTGTGCTCTTATGTTACACATGAAAGGATTTTGATGGTTTTGCACATGGTGTCATGGGCATGGAAGGAAAGCGTGACGTTAGCTGCTCCAGTGCACAGCATTCGGGGGCCATTTGGAGCACATTTGGAGCACATTTGGGTGATTTCTGAGGATGAGGGCTTGGTGGCCCATAGGTGTCCGCATTGCATCTCCTCTGCATCTGTTCGATCTCTTGTTGTACAGATATTGTTTCTTGGTCCCCTTACTTTTAGGACCTCAAAAGCAGTAAAATGCGGATTCCATGGGCTAAGCATCTCTTTGAATGAAGTTCAACATTCCTCCCACATGGGGATGCGTGGCATGGAATGGAAATGAATGGGAACTTTTCTCACCAGCAGCACACATTGCTGGTGTGACATGGTCTTTCACTGGGGAAAAAATAAGCACTGCTGCATGTTTGAACCCTTCAGAATAGGGCAGTGAAATAACCTCCAACTACACAGCTGTCTGCAGTTGATGGGCCAAGGTCCACAAACCCCAGAAACAGCCCCCTTCATCAGAATTCCCGTGTTGGCTTTTACCCTACTCCCATGCCCGGTGCAATTCTGCTACCTCCTGCAGCAGCAGGACCTCCCCCTCTACCAGCCAGGCCTCTTTTTACCTCGGGCCAAGAAGAGCGTTTTGGGCAGCTGGGCCTCCAGATCACTCATCAAATCAACAAACCTTCCCGGCTGTGTGCCTCCCAGAAGAAAGGATCTGACTAATGGCATTCCTGAGTAATGTCCAGAAAGCAAAAAAAAAATAAAAACAAAACCCAGAGCTCCCTGACAAAAACTTTGCAAATGACCTACTAAAATGCCTGGGAACTGTGAGGAAGCCACCAAGGCGCTGAGGCAGGATGAGGGACCTGCAAAGAAAGTGCTCCATTGCTGCTTTTTGGCCGGGACCTCAAATGGTTCAAGGAAAATTCCCAAGTTCCAAATGGTTCCAAAAACCAGTGGTCCACATTCCAATCCCAATGGTTCCAAAAAAATCCCAGGAGATGTGGAGAAAATGTGTAGCTCTTCATTGGGTTCTGTGTGGCTGCAATGCGGTCTCCCGAAGGATCAAATATTTGGGGCAAAGCCAAAGCCAATGTTGTGCTTCCTATCTAAAATCCTCCAGCTCTTCTTCTTCTCAGTGTCAGGAAGGTGCACATGAGTGGACATTTCCTCTGTTCTCTGCAGTTCCAAGTAGTGAGTACAGCCATTTGCTGTACTCTGACAGCACTACCAGAGGTCTAATGAAATGAAATTAGCCCCCATATGGAATTTGGGCAAAAATAATATTTATTCTGTGATTAATAACCCAACTCTGGGTTGAAAGCATGATGTGTCTGTGTGTGTGTGTCACTTGAGCAGAAGCAGTTAGCACGTAGCAGACAAAGCCAGCTATCTGTTTTCCCCACACTGACCCCAAAACCTGGCATTTCAGCCCCAAGCTTTGGTTTAGGACAATTCCCACCCCTGCCAAGCAGCCTAGAAACCATTTCAGATCTAGCCAGCACAATGAGTGAGTAGTGCTGGGGCAAGGAGCTGGATGTCTTCCCTTTCTGCAGTGAGCAGATCTTCCTGTCGTGCAGCAGGAGACATGAGCCAAGCCGTGCCCCCGTCCTCCCTCTGAAGGTACATTTACAAGGTGCTGGCAGCGTGTTTCACCCTGACAGCAGCGATGGCCCTGACTCCCCTGTCCTGGCTGTGAGCAGAAGGGCTCTGTGAGCTGAGCTTTGTGGCTGTCAGCTCTGTGGGGAAACGGTTGGATGGAGCATTCAGAGGGCCGTGGTGGATCCACAGCTCCTTCGTGGTGCAGAAGGACTTTGCAGGAGGGCCGCGCCTGCACCCCCAGGTCTTTAATCGTGCAGTAAGTGTGGGATGCGGCAACTTCAGGCACAGCTCTATTTACCTTGGTGGTGCCAGAACGTGGAGCGTTGCTGGGGGCTTCGGAAAATGCAGAGATCTGTGTATGACTTTGAGTTGAATTCTCCCACCTCAGCAGTGGATGC
>JARXNR010000234.1:0-31787 GCA_036346035.1 Crossoptilon crossoptilon | reverse complement strand
GGCAATTATGGGGCGGCTGGGGGTGCCTTGTGGGGCAGTATGGGGCTGGAGGGTTGCATTATGGGGATGGAAGGGGGCACTTAGGGGGCGCTAGGCGATGGGGGGGGTAATTGTGGGGTGGCGGGGGGGCTGGAGGGGGTCACTTGTGGGGCAGCTGTTGGGATGGGGGGGTCACTTGTGGGGCAGCTATGGGGCTGGAGGGGGCACTTATGGGGCATCTATGGGGCTGGAGGGGTCATTTATAGAGTGGCTGTGGGGATGGGGTGTCACTTGTGGGGCAGCTGTGGGGATGGGGGGGTCACTTATGGGGCGGCTGTGGGGATGGGGGCGTCACTTATGGGGCCTGGAGGGGCAATTAATGGGGCAGTATGGGCTTATTGGGGTACTTATGGGGCAGCTATGGGGTGGGTGGGGTCACTGAGGGGCGGTTGTGGGGAGGGGGGGCGTTCACTGGTAGGGGCAGAAGTGGGGATGGGGGGGTCACTTATGGGGCGGCTGTGGGGCTGGGGTTGCAGTTATGGGGCTGGAGGGCGTCATTCTATAGAGTGCGGCTGTGGGGATGGGGGGGGTCACTTGTGGGGCAGACAGTGGCGGGGGTGTCGATGGTGGGGGCAGCGATTGGGGCTGGAGGGTGCACGTGCGGCTCTGTGAGGGATGGGGGGGGTCACTTATGGGGCTGGAGGGGGCACTTATGGGGCAGCTATGGGGATCTGGGGTCACTTATGGGGCAGCTATGGGGCTGGGGGGGTCACTTGTGGGGCGGCTGTGGGGCTGGAGGGGGTCACTTGTGGGGCAGCTGTTGGGATGGGGGGTCACTTGTGGGGCAGCTATGGGGCTGGAGGCGGTCACTTGTGGGGCAGCTGTGGGGCTGGAGGGGTCATTTATAGGGTGGCTGTGGGGATGGGGGGTCACTTGTGGGGCGGCTGTGGGGCTGGGGGGGTCAGTTATAGGGGTCAGCTGGGGGGTCTTAGGTGGGGTCATTGATGGGGCTCTAGGGAGGTGCACCTATGGTGCCTTTATGGGGTCTCTGTGGGGGTCTCTATGGTCTCTATTGGGTCTCCTATGGGGATTTTCTGTGGGTCTTGGTGTGGGGTCCCTATGGGTCTTATGTGGGATCTATGGGTCTTGTCCTCTAAAGGTCACTATGGGTTCAGCTCTATGGGTCGCTATGGGTCTCTATTTGGGGTTCTATGGGTCTCTATGGGGCTTCTATGGGTCTCCATGGGTCTCTATGGGGTCGTGGAGTCCTATGGCGTTTGCTATGGGGTCTCTATGGGGTCCCTGTGGGTCTCTATGGGTCTCTGTGGGTTTCTGTGGGTCTCTATGGGATTCTATGGGTCTCTATGGGAGCCTGTGGGTCCTTATGGGTCTCTATGGGTCTCTATGGGTCACTCTCTATGGGTCCCTATGGGGTGCTGTGGGTCCCTATGGGTCCCTATGGGGTGCTATAGGTCCCTATGGGTCCCTATGGGGTGCTGTGGGTCCCTATGGGTCCCTATGGGGTGCTGTGGGTCCCTATGGGTCCCTATGGGGTGCTGTGGGTCCCTATGGGGCAGTTGGGGTCTCTTAATGGGTCTGTGGTGTCCTATTGGGGTGCTTATGGTCCCCATGGGCATGGGTCCTCTATGGGTCTTCATGTAGTCCAGACATGGGTCAGATCTATGGGTCAGGCTATGGGTCACTACTGGGTTCCCTATTGGGTCTGCTAGGGTCTCTAGCCCTATGGGTCACCTGGTGGTGTCTTGGGGTCCCTTAATGGGGTTTCAGCCTGCATGGGTCCCAAAATGGTCCCAATTTCACTCTCAATGGGTCTGTATGGGGTCTCATATGGGGCCCCAGTGTGTTTCACCCCATGGGGTGCCCCAAAGGTCCCTATATGGGTCTCAGGCAAAAACTATGTGGGAAACAGACTGAAATCCCCAATAGGGTCACCCTATGGGCTTTCAAATTGGTCCTATGGCCAAAATCTTCAAATTCAACCCCCACAAAATGGCCCCCAATCTCCCAAATTTCGCCCATGCCCCAAAAAAAGAGCCTCCCAAAACCTTCCAAAAATTCACCCTAAAGAATGGCCCCAACATTCCCGGTTTCTATAGCGGTCCCCAAAGAAGTGCCCCAAGAATCCTCAAATTTCACCCCCAAAAAGAGTCCCATGGTCCCTATGGTTCCAAATTTCCCAGTGGGATTCTAACAAAATGGACCCCAAATGCCGCGTCCTCATTGGTCACCCCAAAAAAAGAGGCCCCCACCCCCAGAAAAGACTGACCGCCCCAAAGGGTCCCCCAAGCCACCTAAAATTTGTCCTGATGCGATCCCCAAATCTCACCCCTAAAATGGCTCCCAAATCCCCAAATTCCTCCCAAAAACAGAGCCCCAAATAGCCCACTTTCATCCTAAAAAATGGGTCACCAAATTCCCCAAATTCACCCCCAAAACTGTGCCCCAAAATTCCAAAGTTCTCCATGGGTAGGAGCCCCAAAAATTTTGTCATCTGAAAAACTCCCCAAATCTCACCCCATAAAAGGCCCCAAAATCCTTCAAAAAATTTCATTCACCCCCCCAAAGGGCCCCCCAAATCTCACCCCAAAAAATGGCCCCCAAATTCCCAAATTTCACCCCAAGAAAGAGCCCCAAATCCTCAGATTTCACTGCAAAAAAGAGCCCCAAAATCCTCAAATTTCACCCCAAAAAAGAGCCCCAAAACCTTCAAAATTCACCCTAAAAAATGGCACCAAATTCCCAAATTTCACCCCAAAAAAGAGCCCCGAATCTTCAAATTTCACCTCAATAAAGAGCCCCAAAAATCCCAAATTTCACCCCAAAAATTTGTCCTGAAATCCCCAAATCTCACCCCAAAAATGGCTCCCAAATTCCCAAAATTCACCCCAAAAAAGAGCCCCAAAATGCTCAAATTTCACCCCAAAAAAGAGCCCCAAATCTTCAAATTTCAGCCTAAAAAAATTCCCAAATTTCACCCCAAAAAAGAGCCCCAAAACCTTCAAAATTCACCCTAAAAAATGGCACCAAATTCCCAAAATTCATCCCAAAAAAGAGCCCCAAAATTCCCAAATTTCACCCCAAAAATTTGTCCTGAAATCCCCAAATCTCACCCCAAAACAGAGCCCCAAAATCTTCAAATCTCACCCCAAAAAACGGACCCCATAAATGCCCCATAAAATCCCCAAAAAACCCCAAGCCGCCCCAACAAAATCCCAAAAAAGCTGACTCCCAAAATCCCAAATTCTGGGGTCCCACCCCCCGAAAAAAATCCCCCAATATAGCCCCAAACGCCCCATAGCCAGAGCCCCAAAATGCCTCAAAATGCCCCAAAATCCCCAAATCTCACCCCAAAAACGCCGCTCTGCGCTGCGCTGCGCTCCTCACTGGGGCACTGTGGGGAGAGAGAACACTGCTGCCCCATAGCTGCCCCATAGCTGCCCCATAGATACCCCATAAGTGCCCCATAGCTGCCCCATAGCTGCCCCATAGCTGCCCCATAGCTGCCCCATAGCTCTGCCCCATAGCCCCATAGCCTGCCCCATAGCTCAGCCCCATAGCTGCCCCATAAGTGCCCCACGGCTGCCCCATAAGTGCCCCATAGCTCCGCCCCATAGCTCTGCCCCATAAGTGCTCCATAGCTCTGCCCCATAGCTGCCCCATACCCCACAAACCCCCACCCCATAAACTAACCCCATAACAAACCCAACCCCCCCAAAATAAAATAAAAACAAAACCCCATAAAAACCCCACACCCCCCCCATAAAAAAATAAACCCAACATAAAACACCATAACCCCATCCCCACAACATCCCATCCCCACAACCCCATAACAACCCCCAAACCCCCCCAAAAACCCATACCACCCCACAATACCCCCCATAACCCAACCACCCCATACCCCCCCCCACACCCAAACCCCAAAAAACCCCATAAACCCACACCTACCAAACCCCATACACCAACCCCATGCCCCCCCATAACCCCATCCCCCCCCCATAAAACCCCATAACCCCTAAAACCCCCAAACCCCCAAAAACCCCCACCCAAACAAACCCCATACCCCACCCCATAACCAAACCCATAACCCCATAACCACCACAACCCCACTATCCCCATAACCCCATAACCCCATAAACCCCCAAACCAAACCCATAACCCCCAAACCCCACATAACCCCAACACAAACCCAAAAACATAATACCCCATAAACACCACAAAACCCAAAAACCCCATAAAACCAAACCCCAAAACACATAAAAAAAAAACACCCCACCAACCCCAAACACCCACCCAAACACACCAACCCCCCCCCCCCAAAAAAACAACAACCCCCACAACCCCAAAACCCCAACCCCCAAAACCCCAACCCAAAACAAAACCCCAAAACAAACCCCGAACCCCAAAAAAAACCCCAAACCCCATAACCCCAACCCCAAAAAAAAACCCAAACCCCATAACCCCCACACAACCCACAAACCCCATACACACCCCATAACCCCATAACCCCATAACCCAAAACCCCCATAACCCCCCACACCCCCAAAAACACCCAAAAGAACCCCAACCCCATAACCCCCAAACCCCATAAAAAACAACCAAAATAAAAAAACCCCCCCACCCCCAACCCCAAACCCCATAATACCCAACAAACATAACCCCAAACAACCACCCCATAAACCCCACACAAAACCCAAACCCACCCCATAACCCATAAACAACCCAAAAAAAATAAACCCAAACCCCATAACCCCCACCCCACCCCCCCCCCATAAAAACAAAATAACCACCATAAACCCATACCAACACCCCCAAAAAACCCCATACAACCCCATAACCCCATACACACCCCATAACCCCCCAAAAACCCCCCATAAAACCCCATAACCCCATTCACACACCCCAAAAAAAAAAACAAAAAACAACCACAACCCCAAACCCATAAAACCCATACACCCCCCAAAACCCAAAAAAACCCCCCAAAAAAAAAAAAAACCCCCCCACAAAACCCAAAACCCCACCCCATACCAAAAAAAAACCCCACCCAACCCCCATTCCCAAACCATACCCCAAACCCCAACCCCAAAAAAAAAAAAACAAAACCCCCCATAAAACAAAAAAAACATAACCCCCCAAAAACCCCCCAAACCCCAACCAAAACCCCCTTCAAAACCCATACCCCCCCCAAAAAAAACCACACGTAAAACCATAGCCCATACCCCCAAAAAACACATAAAAAACCCAACCCCCCAAACCCCATCCCCCCCAAAAAAAACCCCCCATAACCCCATAACCCCATAACCCCACAAAACCCCAACCCCCCCATAAACCCAAACCCCCATAAAACCCCAAAAAACCCAAAAAAACACCCCCCATAACCCCCCCACCCCCCCCAAAACCCCCAACACCCAAACCCATCCAAACAACCCAAAAACAAACCAAACCCCAAAATTCCCCCCCCCTAACCCCCAAACACCCCCCAAAACCCCATACAAAACAACCCAACCAAAAAACCAAAAAAACCCCCCCATCCCAACACATAAAACCCCATAACCCCATAAACAAAACCCCATAAACAAAAAACCCCATCCCCATAAAAAACACCCAAACCATAAACCCCATACCCCCAAAAAAACCCCCCCCACCCAACCCCACCACCCAAACCAAAAACCCAAAACCAAAACCCCCACACAACCCAACCCCAAAACAAAACCATACCCACCCCATAACCCCCATAACCCCACAACCAAACCAAACACCCCCCCCATAAACCCCAAAAAAACCCATAAAACACCCCAAACCCATCAACCCCACAACCCCACCCCATAACCCCATACCCCAAAACAAACCACCAAACCCCACAACCACAAAACCCCATTGTGAAACAACCCATACCCAACCCATAACCCCCATAAAAACCCATTAAAACCCCATAAAAAACCCCATAACCCCATCCCAAAACCCACATACCAAACCAATTCACCCAAACCCCCAGCTGCCACATTGTGAGCCATTCAAACACAACCCCACCCAAGCTGCCCATAGTGAGCCATTCACCATACCCAACTGCCCATAGTGAGCCATTCACACAACAAGCCCAACAAACCCCATTCACCCCAAAAACACCCACACCCCATAACCACCCCATAACCACCCACAAAACCACCCAAACCCAAGAGACCCCAACCACTAAAAAGCCCCCCATTCACCACCCCATACAACCCACCCCCATGCCCCATAGTGAGCCATTCAGCAACCCCAGAACCCCATTGTGACCCCAAACAACCACCCCAGAAACAACATTGGAACCATTCACCAACCCAGAGCTCCACATGAACCCCATTCACCCAAACCCAACCCACATCCCATTCACCCACCAGAGCTGCCCACATACTGAGCCATTCACCACCCAGAACCCCAGGCGCCATAAGAGCTGCCACATAAAATACAACCCCAACCCACCCCATAGATACCCCAGAGCTGCCATATAGTGATCCTAAACCAGTCCCATAGCTGTCCACATAACCCCATCACCCCCATAACCCCATACAACCCCATTCAACAATGCCCTATAGCCTGCCCCATAACCCAAACCCCATAACCCCATAGCACCCCCAGCCCCCAATGGGCCCCACAACCAACCCAAACCCCACCCCCCATCTCCACGCTGTTCTTCATCCCATAATCACCTTGGGTGGGGGGGAAACCCCAAACGTGTCCCATAGCCACCCCATAGCCACCCCATAGATCCCCCATAGATCCCCCATAGATATCCCATAGAGACCCCATAGAGACCCCATAGATATCCTATAGCTGCCACATAGTGAGCCATGCAACAGCCCATAGATGCCCATAGCTGCCATATTGTGAGCCACAAGACATCCGATATCCCAGAGCTGCCACATAGTGAGCTATTCACCACCCCATAGACACCCCAGAGCTGCCACATACTGAGCCATTCACCACCCCAGAGACGCCCCAGAGCTGCCACATAGTGACCCTACAACCACCCCATAGATACCCCAGAGCTGCCATATAGTGATCCTACACTGGTCCCATAGCTGCCCCATAGCTGCCCCATAGCAGCCCCATAGGGACAGGAACTTGGGGTCGGCCCCGATCTCCACGCTGTTCTTCAGCCACGTCACCTTGGGCTGGGGAACCCCAAACGTGTCCCATAGCCACCCCATAGATCCCCCATAGATCCCCCATACAGATCCCATAGAGACCCCATAGAGACCCCATAGAGATCCCAGAGCTGCCACATAGTGAGCCATTCAACAGCCCATAGGTACACATAGCTGCCATATAGTGAGCCATTCAACAGCCCATAGGTACACATAGCTGCCATATAGTGAGCCATTCAACAGCCCAGATACCCAGAGCTGCCATATAGTGAGCCATTCAACAGCCAATAGATACCGAGCTGCCACATTGTGAGCCATTCACCACCCCAGAGCTGCCACATAGTGAGCCATTCACCACCCCAGAGCTGCCACATACTGAGCCATTCACCACCCCAGAGACGCCCCAGAGCTGCCACATAGTGACCCTACAACCACCCCATAGATACCCCAGAGCTGCCATATAGTGATCCTAAACCAGTCCCATAGCTGTCCCATAGCTCTGCCCCATAGCTCTGCCCCATAGCTCTGCGCTATAGCTGCCCCATAGCTGCCCCATAGCTGCCCCATAGCACCCCCAGCCCGTGGTGGGACAGGAACTTGGGGTCGGCCCCGATCTCCACGCTGTTCTTCAGCCACGTCACCTTGGGCTGGGGAACCCCAAACGTGTCCCATAGCCACCCCATAGCCACCCCATAGATCCCCCATAAAGACCCCATAGATCCCCCATAGATATCCCATAGAGACCCCATAGAGACCCCATAGATATCCTATAGCTGCCACATAGTGAGCCATGCAACAGCCCATAGATGCCCATAGCTGCCATATTGTGAGCCACAAGACATCCGATAGCCCAGAGCTGCCACATAGTGAGCTATTCACCACCCCATAGACACCCCAGAGCTGCCACATACTGAGCCATTCACCACCCCAGAGACGCCCCAGAGCTGCCACATAGTGACCCTACAACCACCCCATAGATACCCCAGAGCTGCCATATAGTGACACCTACCACTGGTCCCATAGCCCCAAGCTGCACCCATAGCTGCCCCATAGCAGCCCCATAGGGACAGGAACTTGGGGTCGGCCCCGATCTCCACGCTGTTCTTCAGCCACGTCACCTTGGGCTGGGGAACCCCAAACGTGTCCCATAGCCACCCCATAGATCCCCCATACAGATCCCATAAAGACCCCATAGAGACCCCATAGAGATCCCAGAGCTGCCACATAGTGAGCCATTCAGCAGCCCATAGGTACACATAGCTGCCATATAGTGAGCCATTCAACAGCCCAGATACCCAGAGCTGCCATATAGTGAGCCATTCAACAGTCACCCCCATCTGCCACGCTAGTGAGCCATTCAACAGCTCCACCTTGGGAGGCCACAAAACGCCATAGACCACCCCATAGCTGCCACATAGTGAGCCATTCACCATAGACCACCCAGAAGCTGCCACATAGTGAGCCATTCACCCCCATAGAGACCAGAGCTGCCACATAGTGAGCCATTCACCACCCCATAGACACCCCAGAGCTGCCACATAGTGACACAAAAAAATCCACACAAGGGACCCCATAGAGATACCCCAGAGCTGCCACATAAGTGACCATAAACCACCCCCATAGTACCCATAGCTGTCCCATATAGTGAGCCCCAATAGCTGCCCCATAGCAGCCCCATAGCTCTGCCCCATAGCTGCCCCATAGCTGCCCCATAGCACCCCCAGCCCGTGGCGGGACAGGAACTTGGGGTCGGCCCCGATCTCCACGCTGTTCTTCAGCCACGTCACCTTGGGCTGGGGAACCCCAAACGTGTCCCATAGCCACCCCATAGCCACCCCATAGATCCCCCATAAATACCCCATAGATCCCCCATAGTATCCATAGAGACACCAAAAGACCCATAGATATCCAGAGCTGCCATAGTGAGCATAGATCCCATAGCTGCCATATAGTGACCCCATAGATAGATCCCATAGCTGCCACATAGTGAGCCATTCACCACCCATAGCAACAGCTGCCCATAGTGAGCCCATTCCCAATAGACTGCCCCATATCACACCCATGACATCCCCAAACCCCATATTGTGAGCCAAAACCCCCATATACCCAGAGCCCAGGCTACCACATAGTGAGCCATTCAACCACCCCATAGATATCCCATAGCTGCCACATAGTGAGCCATTCAACACCCCATAGATACAACCCCATACATAAGTGAGCCATAGCATGCCCCAATAGCCATTCACACACCATAGGCATTCATAACAGCCCACCCCATAGCCCCATAGCTGACCCCATACATAGTGAGCCATTCAACATACCCATAGGCACTGCCACATAGCTGCCCCATAGCATTCCCATAGCATGCCACAGCTGCCACATAGTGAGCCATTCAACACCCCATAGGCACCCCATAGCTGCCACATTGTGAGCCATTCACAGCCCCCCATAACACCATTCAACACCATAGGTGCCCCATAGGCACCCATAGCTGCAAAAAACATCATAGCCATTCACCAGCCCACAGCTGCCACATAGTGAGCCATTCAACACCCCATAGGCACCCCATAGCTGCCACATTGTGAGCCATTCCCCCACCCACCCACCATAACAAAACATACCACATAGCCCACATAGGAGCCCATAGCTGCCACATACGTGAGCCACCACTCAACACCCCATATAGCACCCCACCATAGTGCAACCACAATACAATGTGACCCCATACATCATAGCCAGAGCTGCCACAGTGACCCACACAGCTGCCACATAGTGAGCTATTCACCTCATAGATACCCCAGAGCTGCCACATAGTGAGCCTCAAGACATCCAATAGCTCCGAGCTGCCACATAGTGAGCCATTCACCACCCCATAGACACCCCAGAGCTGCCACATAGTGAGCCATTCACCAGCCCATAGATCCCCCATACAGACCCCATAGATACCCCATAGATATCCCACACCCCATAACCACCCCATAAGCACCCCACAAGCACCCCGACCCCATAAGGACCCCAAAAGGAGCCATAACCCCACACAGCCCATAGGGCCACATAGTGAGCCATTCACCCACCCCATAGACCCCCCATGCCCCCATAACACCCATAACACCACCCCATATGACATCCACATAACCACTCCCGACCCCATAAGCCCCACCCCCACAACCCCATACCCCATAGGGGGTGACCCAAATAGACCCACATAGGGTCAAACCATGTAACCCCATCAACGACCCATAGAAACAATGGGGTCAAGAACCCATAGAATCCCCCATAACCACCCATAGGGCACCACCCTAGGGTCAGACACCCCATAAGCCACCCACAAACCCCATAACCCCAAACAGGACCCCAAAACCCCTGTATGATCCCCACAGCCCCATTTACCCCCATAAGTGATCCCACAGTCCCAGAAATGACCCCATAGCCCCCTACGTGACCCCATAACGCCACACGTGACCCCATAACCCCATAAGTGACCCCATAAAACCCCATGACACCATAACCCAACACCCCATAACCCATGAGGCAATAACCCACCCCCATATAAGTGACCCCACATAAGCACATAAAGTGACCCCCAACCCAATAGTGGTCCCATAAACACCCCATATGCACCCCATAAGTGACCCACACTGCCCCATACAATGTGACCCCATACGTGACCCCATATCCCGATATGAGACCTCATAACCCCATAAGTGACCCCATAACCCAATATGTGATCCCATAACCCACAAAACCCATAGTGACCCCATAGCTGCCCCCAGACCCCTAACACCCCCATATCCCAATGGTGACCCATCGTGGATTCCCCATTAAAAAGTGACCCATAAGACCCATAAGCCACATACACAGACCCCATAGACCCATAAGTGACCCCATAACCCCATAATTAACGACCCATAACCCCAATACGTGACCCCATAACCCCATATGTGTGACCCATAAATCCCAACTACGTGACCCCAACAACCCCATAAGTGAACCCCCATATCCCATATGACCACCCCATAACCCCATAGGCCCCCATAAGTGGCCCCAAACCCTCCTAGCCATACCCAGTATTATGGACCCGGCATGGCTCAGAAGAACCCATAGACCCAGAACCCATAACCCCCATATACACCCCATAACCCCATAACTGACCCCATAACCCCATATCCGACCCCAATACCCCATAGCTGACCCCATAAGCGACCCCATAACCGACCCTCCATGGCGATGCCAGTAAGGATGGGATGTGCACGGCTCCTGGCTCCCACAGAACCCACAGACCCCAGAACTCCCATAGCCCCATAATGACCCCATAACCCCAACTGACCCCAAAACCCCATAATGACCCCAAGACCCCAAAGCTGACCCCAAAACCCCACACCCCATAAGCGACCCCCCCATAACCCATTACACCCCTTGGCGACCCAGTATTATGGGATGTGCCCGGCCCACATCAGAACCCACAGACCCCAGTTGGCCTTACCCCATATCCCCTGGCTCAAGAACCCCCATACACCCATACTGACCCCACAACCCCATCTCTGACCCCAAAACCGACCCCATAACCCCAAAGCTGACCCCAAAACCCCACAGGTGACCCCATAAGCGACCCCAGGACCGACCCTCCTTGGCGATGCGGGCAGTATTATGGGATGTGCCCGGCTCCTGGCTCAGCACAGAACCCACAGACCCCAGAACTCCATAGCTCCATCTCTGACCCCATAACCCCATAACTGTCCCCATAACCGACCCCGTAACCCCATAACCAACCCCAAAATCCCACAGGCGACCCCATAAGCGACCCCATGACCGACCCTCCTTGGCGATGCGGGCAGTATTATGGGATGTGCCCGGCTCCTGGCTCAGCACAGAACCCCACAGACCCCAGAACCCCATAGCTCCATCTCTGACCCCATAACCCCCTTACTGACCCCATAACCCCACAAAAAACCCCCAAACCCCAAAAACCCATAGGCGACCCCCATAAGCGACCCCATAACGACCCCCACCCATCCCCCCTTGGCCATACAGGCAGTATTATGGGATGTGCCCGGCTCCTGGCTCAGCACAGAACCCACAGACCCATCACTCTCACAGCCCCATACGTGACCCCACAACCCCATCTCTGACCCCGTAACCCCACAAGTGACCCCATAAGCGACCCCAAAACCCCACAGGCGACCCCATAAGCGACCCCAGGACCGACCCTCCTTGGCGATGCGGGCAGTATTATGGGATGTGCCCGGCTCCTGGCTCAGCACAGAACCCACAGACCCATCACTCTCACAGCCCCATCTCTGACCCCACAACCCCATTTCTGATCCCGTAACCCCACAAGTGACCCCATAAGCGACCCCAAAACCCCATAGGCGACCCCATAAGCGACCCCACAACCAACACTCCTTGGCCATACAGGCAGTATTATGGGATGTGCCCGGCTCCTGGCTCAGCACAGAACCCACAGACCCCAGAACCCCATAGCTCCATCTCTGACCCCATAACCCCCTTACTGACCCCATAACCCCACAAGTGACCCCAAAACCGACCCCAAAACCCCACAGGCGACCCCATAAGCGACCCCAGGACCGACCCTCCTTGGCGATGCGGGCAGTATTATGGGATGTGCCCGGCTCCTGGCTCAGCACAGAACCCCACAGACCCCAGAACCCCATAGCTCCATAGGTGATGTCACAGCTCCATCTCTGACCCCATAACCCCATAACTGACCCCATAACCCCAAAACCGACCCCAAAACCCCATAGGCGACCCCATAAGCGACCCCATGACCGACCCTCCTTGGCGATGCGGGCAGTATTATGGGATGTGCCCGGCTCCTGGCTCAGCACAGAACCCACAGACCCATCACTCTCACAGCCCCATCTCTGACCCCATAACCCCCTTACTGACCCCAAAACCGACCCCATAACCCCACAACTGACCCCAAAACCCCACAGGTGACCCCATAAGCGACCCCAGGACCGACCCTCCTTGGCGATGCGGGCAGTATTATGGGATGTGCCCGGCTCCTGGCTCAGCACAGAACCCACAGACCCCAGAACCCCTCAGCTCCATGTCAGACCCCATAACCCGCTTACTGACCCCATAACCCTACAAGTGACCCCAAAACCGACCCCAAAACCCCACAGGCGACCCCATAAGCGACCCCAGGACCGACCCTCCTTGGCGATGCGGGCAGTATTATGGGATGTGCCCGGCTCCTGGCTCAGCACAGAACCCACAGACCCATCACTCTCACAGCCCCATCTCTGACCCCATAACCCCCATACTCTTGCCCCGTCACCAGCTGACCCCATACACCACCAGCGAGTGGGGCGGCTGGGACCCATGACCGGGTTAACGTGAACCTGGGGATAGGGGAGTTTAAGCGACCCCAGGAACCATTCCTAGGGGAAAATTTGGGGTTATGGGGTCACTGATGGGGTTATGGGGTCACTGATGGGGTTATGGGGTCACTGATGGGGTTATGGGGTCAGTTATGGGGTCAGTTACAGGGTCACTTATGGGGTGACTTGGACATTGTGTAGTAAGTGGGGCGGCTGTGCTCCAGCACTGTGAACCATTCCTGGGGAAATAGGGGAAAATTTGGGGTTATGGGGTCACTGATGGGGTTATGGGGTCGCTTATGGGGTTATGGGGCCAGTTATGGGGGCATTTATGGGGCTATGGGGTCAGTTATGGGGTCACTTATGGGGTGACTTGGACATTGTGTAGTAAGTGGGGCGGCTGTGCTCCAGCACTGTGAACCATTCCTGGGGAAATAGGGGAGTTATGGGGTCACTGATGGGGTTATGGGGTCACTGATGGGGTTATGGGGTCACTGATGGGGTTATTTATGGGGTTATGGGGTCAGTTATGGGGTCACTTATGGGGTGACTTGGACATTGTGTAGTAAGTGGGGCGGCTGTGCTCCAGCACCGTGAACCATTCCTGGGGAAATAGGGGAGTTATGGGGTCACTGATGGGGTTATGGGGTCGCTTATGGGGTTATGGGGTCACTTATGGGGTTATGGGGTCAGTTATGGGGTTATGGCGTATGGGGTTATGGGGTCAGTTATGGGGTTATAGGGTCAGTTATGGGGTGACTTGGACATTGTGTAGTAAGTGGGGCGGCTGTGCTCCAGCACCGTGAACCATTCCTGGGGAAATAGGGGAGTTATGGGGTCACTGATGGGGTCAGTTATGTGGTTATGGGATCAGTTATGGGGTTATGGGGTCAGTTATGGGGTTATGGGGTCACTTATGGGGTCACTTCTGGTGTGACTTGGACACTGTGCAGTGAGTGGGGTGGCTGTGCTCCAGCACCGTGAACCATTCCTGGGGAAATAGGGGACACTTATGGGGTTATGGGGTCACTGATGGGGTTATGGGGTCAGTTATGGGGTTATGGGGTCGCTGGGGTTATGGGGTCACCATGGGGTCATTTATGGAGTCACTTATGGGGTTACTGGGACAGTTATGGGGGGCTGTGCTCCAGCACCATGAACCATTCCTGGGGAAATAGGGGAAAATTTGGGGTTATGGGGTCACTGATGGGGTTATGGGGTGGGTCAGTTATGGGGTTATGGGGTCGCTTATGGGGTCACTTATGGGGTGACTTGGACATTGTGTAGTAAGTGGGGCGGCTGTGCTCCAGCACCGTGAACCATTCCTGGGGAAATAGGGGAAAATTTGGGGTTATGGGGTCACTGATGGGGTTATGGGGTCAGTTATGGGGTTATGGGGTCACTGATGGGGTTATTTATGGGGTTATGGGGTCAGTTATGGGGTCATTTATGGGGTGACTTGGACACTGTGCAGCGAGTGGGGCGGCTGTGCTCCAGCACTGTGAACCATTCCTGGGGAAATAGGGGAGTTATGGGGTCACTGATGGGGTTATGGGGTCAGTTATGGGGTTATGGGGTCAGTTATGGGGTCATTTATGGGGTTATGGGGTCAGTTATGGGGTCATTTATGGGGTGACTTGGACACTGTGCAGCGAGTGGGGCGGCTGTGCTCCAGCACTGTGAACCATTCCTGGGGAAATAGGGGAAAATTTGGGGTTATGGGGTCACTGATGGGGTTATGGGGTCAGTTATGGGGTCATTTGTGGGGTCACTACTGGGGTCATTTGTGGGGTCACTACTGGGGTAACTCAGGATGGCTCTCTGGGTCAGATCTATGGGGCAGGGCGGATCTGTGGGGCAGATCTATGGGGCAGGACGGCTCTATGGGGCAGGACAGATCTATGGGGCAGATCTATGGGGCAGGATGGATCTCTGGGTCAGATCTATGGGGCAGGGCGGCTCTATGGGGCAGATCTCTGGGGCAGGGCAGATCTATGGGGCAGATCTATGGGGCAGGGCAGATCTATGGGGCAGGGCAGATCTATGGGGCAGATCTATGGGGCAGGGCAGATCTATGGGGCAGATCTATGGGGCAGGGCGGATCTATGGGGCAGATCTCTGGGGCAGGGCAGATCTCTGGGGCAGGGCAGATCTCTGGGGCAGATCTGTGGGGCAGGGCAGATCTCTGGGGCGGATCTGTGGGGCAGGGCAGATCTATGGGTCAGATCTGTGGGGCAGGGCAGATCTTTGGGTCAGATCTGTGGGGCAGGGCAGATCTCTGGGTCAGATCTGTGGGGCAGGGCAGATCTATGGGGCGGATCTGTGGGGCAGGGCAGATCTCTGGGTCAGATCTGTGGGGCAGGGCGGCTCTATGGGGCGGATCTGTGGGGCAGGGCGGCTCTATGGGGCGGATCTGTGGGGCAGGGCAGATCTATGGGGCGGATCTGTGGGGCAGGGCAGATCTCTGGGTCAGATCTGTGGGGCAGGACAGATCTCTGGGTCAGATCTGTGGGGCAGGGCGGCTCTATGGGGCGGATCTGTGGGGCAGGGCAGATCTATGGGGCAGATCTGTGGGGCAGGGCAGATCTATGGGGCGGATCTGTGGGGCAGGGCGGCTCTATGGGGCGGATCTGTGGGGCAGGGCAGATCTATGGGGCGGATCTGTGGGGCAGGGCAGATCTCTGGGTCTGATCTATGGGACAGGGCGGCTCTATGGGGCGGATCTATGGGGCAGGACGGATCTATGGATCAGATCTATGGGGCAGGGTGGCTCTATGGGGCAGATCTATGGGGCAGGACAGATCTCTGGGTCAGATCTATGGGGCAGGACGGCTCTATGGGGCAGATCTCTGGGGCAGGGCAGATCTATGGGGCAGGGCAGATCTCTGGGTCTGATCTATGGGGCAGGGCGGCTCTATGGGGCGGATCTATGGGGCAGGGCAGATCTCTGGGTCAGATCTCTGGGGCAGGGCAGATCTCTGGGTCAGATCTGTGGGGCAGGGCAGATCTATGGGGCGGATCTGTGGGGCAGGGCGGCTCTATGGGGCGGATCTGTGGGGCAGGGCAGATCTATGGGGTGGATCTGTGGGGCAGGGCAGATCTCTGGGTCAGATCTGTGGGGCAGGGCAGATCTATGGGGCGGATCTCTGGGGCATGACAGATCTCTGGGTCAGATCTGTGGGGCAGGGCAGATCTATGGGGCGGATCTGTGGGGCATGACAGATCTCTGGGTCAGATCTGTGGGGCAGGGCAGATCTATGGGGCGGATCTGTGGGGCAGACCATGGTCCTGGTGTCGGCCTTCTGCACGGTGTAGCCGCTGATCTCGGCGTTGCCGTCGTCCTTGGGCGGCTCCCACTGCAGCTGCGCGTTGCTGCCCCACACCTCCGTCACCGACACCGCGCGCGGCGCCCCAGGCCGCTCTGACGTGTGGGGCACGGGGGGACAGGGCACATGGAGACCCATAGGGACCCGTACGGACCCATAGGGACCCATAGAGACCCACAGAGACCCCAACGACCCCATAGAGACCCATAGGAACCCATAGGGACCCATAGAGACCCATAGGGACCCACAGAGACCCCAACGACCCCATAGAGACCCATAGGGACCCATAGAGACCCCAACGACCCCATTGAGACCCATAGGAACCCATAGAGACCCATAGGGACCCATAGGGACCCATAGGAACCCATAGGAACCCATAGGGACCCATAGGAACCGATAGGAACCCATAGGGACCCATAGGGACATATAGAGACCCCATAGGGACCCATACGGACCCATAGGGACCCATAGAGACCCATAGGAACCCATAGGAACCCATAGGGACCCATAGGGACCCACAGAGACCCCAACGACCCCATAGAGACCCATAGGGACCCATAGAGACCCATAGGGACCCATAGAGACCCATAGGGACCCATAGGGACCCATAGGGACCCATAGAGACCCATAGGAACCCATAGGGACCCATAGGGACCCACAGAGACCCCAACGACCCCATTGAGACCCATAGGAACCCACAGAGACCCATAGGGACCCATAGGAACCCATAGGGACCCATAGAAACACATAGGGACCCATAGGGACCCCATAGGGACCCATAGAGACCCATAGGGACCCATAGGGACCCATAGGAACCCATAGAGACCCATAGGGACCCCATAGGGACCCATAGGGACCCATAGGGACACATAGGGACACATAGGGACCCACAGAGACCCCATAGGAACCCATAAAGACACATAGAAACCCATAGAGACCCCATAGGGACCCACAGAGACCCCATAGGGACCCATAGAGACCCACAGAGACCCATAGAACCCATAGGGACCCATAGGGACCCATAGGGACCCATAGAACCCATAGGGACCATAGGGAATCATACGGACCCATAGGGAACCATAGGGACCCACAGAACCCATAGGGACCCGTAGGGAACCATGGGGACCCATAGAACCCATAGGGACCCATAGGGACCCATAGGGACCCCAGCGACACCAGAGAGACACATAGGAACCCCATAGGGACCCATAGAAACCCACAGAGACCCATAGAGACCCATAGGAACCCATAGAGACACATAGAAACCCATAGGAACCCATAGAGACTCCATAGGGACCCACAGAGACCCATAGAGACCCATAGGAACCCATAGGAACCCATAGGGACCCATAGGGACCCACAGGGACCCATAGAGACCCATAGGAACCCATAGGAACCCATAGGGACCCATAGGGACCCATAGAAACCCATAGAGATCCCATAGAGACCCATAGAGACCCCATAGAGACCCCATAGAGACCCACAGGAACCCATAGAGACCCCATACGGACCCATAGAACCCATAGAGACCCCATACAGACCCATAGAACCCACAGAGACCCCATACAGACCCATAGAGACCCACAGACCCATAGGAACCCATAGGGACCCCATACAGACCCATAGAGACCCATAGGGACCCATAGAACCCCATAAGAACCCACAGAGACCCATACGACCCCATAGGGACCCATAGAGACCCATAGAGACCCATAGGGACCCATAGAGACCCCATAGGGACCCATAGAGACCCCATAGGGACCCCATAGGGACCCATAGAGACCCCATAGAGACCCCATAGGAACCCATAGGGACCCATAGAGACCCCATAGGGACCCCATAGGGACCCCATAGAGACCCCAAACCCCATAAAAACCCATAGAGACCCCATAGAATAGAGACCCCAATAGAGACCCTATAGAGACCCCCAGAGAGACCCCAATAGAGACCCCATAGAGAACCCATAGAGATCCTATTGGAGACCCCCATAGAGACCCTATAGAGACCCCAAATGTGGCCCTATTGGAGACCCCCATAGAGACCCCATAGAGATCCTATAGAGACCCCAATAGAGACCCCA
Source organism: Crossoptilon crossoptilon (assembly GCA_036346035.1). Taxonomy (NCBI): domain Eukaryota; kingdom Metazoa; phylum Chordata; class Aves; order Galliformes; family Phasianidae; genus Crossoptilon; species Crossoptilon crossoptilon. Next base: position 12,913 of record JARXNR010000234.1, on the reverse strand, counting down.
TAGAGATCCTATAGAGACCCATAGGATCCTATAGAGACCCCATAGAGACCCCATAGGGACCCATAGAGACCCCATAGAGACCCATAGGGACCCATAGAGACCCATAGAGACCCCATAGAGACCCATAGAACCCCACAGATCCCCATAGATCCCATAAAGACCCCATAGAGACCCATAGAGACCCATAGGGACCCATAGGGACCCCATAAAACCCCATAGAGACCCATAGACCCCATAAAGACCCCATAGAGACCCATAGGGACCCATAGGGACCCATAGGGACCCCAAAGACCCCATAGAGACCCATAGGGACCCATAGAGACCCATAGAGACCCCATAGGGACCCACAGAGACCCATAGAGACCCATAGGGACCCATAGAGACCCCATAAGAACCCCATAGAGGACCCCATAGAGACCCCATAGAGACCCCATAGACCCCATAGGGACCCCATAGAGACCCCATAGACCCCATAGGGAGACCCCATAGGGACCCATAGGGACCCTATAGAGACCCCATAGAGACCCCCAGAGCCCCATAGAGACCCCATAGACCCCATAGAGCCCCATAGAGACCCCATAAAACCCCATAGAGACCCATAGAGACCCATAGAGACCCCATAGAGACCCCATAGAGACCCCATAGAGACCCCATAGCCTAGAGACCCATAGAAACCCATAGAGACCCCATAGCGACCCCATAGCGACCCCATAGCGACCCCATAGCGACCCCATAGCCAACCCATAGCCAACCCATAGAGACCCCGTAGCCACCCTATAGAGACCCCATAGAGACCCATAGAGACCCCATAGAGACCCATAGAAACCCACAGCCACCCCATAGAGACCCCATAGAGACCCCATAGAGACCCCATAGAGACCCCATAGAGACCCATCCCATAGAGACCCCATAGAGACCCCATAGAGACCCCATAGAGACCCATAGATCCCACAGAGACCCATAGATCCCATAGGGACCCCATAGACCCCATAGAGACCCCATAGATCCCATAGAGACCCCATAGACCCCATAGAGACCCCATAGATCCCATAGAGACCCATAGAGACCCCATAGAGACCCCATAGGGGCCCATAAAGCCCCATAGGGACCCCATAGAGACCCATAGCGCCCCATAGAGACCCATAGCACCCCATAGAGACCCATAGCACCCCATAGAGACCCATAGCACCCCATAGAGACACATAGGCTCCCATAGAGACCCCATAGCACCCCATAGGGACCCCATAGAGATCCATAGCACCCCATAGAGACCCATAGAGACCCCATAGAGACCCCATAGAGATCCCAACCCCATAGAGACCCCATAGAGACCCCATAGAGATCCATAAAGACCCCATAAGACCCCATAGAGACCCACAGGGATCCACAGAGACCCCATAGGGACCCCATAGAGGCCCATAGCAACCCCATAAAGACCCCATAGGGACCCACAGAGGCCCCATAAGAGCCCATAAAGACCCCATAGAGACCCCATAGGGACCCCATAGAGACCCCATAAGAGCCCATAGGGACCCATAGGGACCCCATAGCGACCCATATATACCCCATAGACACCCATAGCGACCCCATAGAGACCCCATAGCGACCCCATAGAGGCCCCATAAGAGCCCATAGGGACCCATAGAGACCCCATAGAGACCCCATAGGAGCACAAAGACCCCATAGAGACCCATAGGGAGACCCCATAGAGACCCACAGAGAGACCCATAGAGACCCCATAGAGACCCATAGAGACCCACAGAGAGACCCATAGCGACCCATAGGGACCCACAGACCCCATAGAGACCCCATAGAGACCCACAGAGACCCCATAGAGACCCCATAGAGACCCATAGAGACCCATAGAGACCCCCTAGAGACCCTTAGAGACCCATAGAGACCCATAGAACCCTATGGAGACCCCATAGAGACGCACAGCACCCCATAGAGACCCATAGGGACCCATAGAGACCATAGAGACCCATAGAGACCCATAGAGACCCCATAGGGACCCCATAGGGACCCCATAGAGACCCCATAGAGACCCCATAGAGACCAATAGGGACCAATAGAGACCTATAGGGACCAATAGGGACCCCACAGAGACCCCATAGGGACCCCATAGAGACCCACAGATCCCATTGGGACCCCATAGAACCCCATAGAGACCCCATAGAGACCCACTGACCCCATGGAGCCCCATAGAGACCCATAGAACCCCATAGAGACCCATAGAGCCCCATAGAGACCCATAGAACCCCATAGAGACCCCATAGAACCCCATAGAGACCCCATAGGAACCCCATAGAAACCCCATAGACCCCAAACCTCCCCCATAGGACCCCATAGGACCCCATAGACCCCTAGAGACCCATAGTGACCCCCATAGGGACCCATAGACTGTGAGACCCCATAGAGACCCCATAGGGACAGCCCCATAGGGAGACCCCATAGAGACCCCATAGTATGCCCCCATATAGCGACCCCATAGGGACCCCATAAGGAACTGCACAGAGACCCCATAGGGACCCCATAGGGAGCAATGGACCCCATATTGGGACCCATAGGGACCCATAGGAGACACCCATAGAAGACCCCATAGAGACCCATAGGGACCCCATAATGAGCACCCATAGAGACCCATGAGAGGACCCATAGAGACCCATAGAGACCCCATAGATGACCCCATAGAGACCCCATAGAGAGACCCCATAGAGACCCATAGGGGCCCCCATAGGGCCCCATGGAACCCCATAGAGACCCCATAGTAGAGACCCCCATACACCCCATAGAGACCCCATAGTAATCTCATAGGGACCCCATAGAGACCCCATAGACCCATATGGGACCCCATAGAGACCCCATAAGAGACCCATAGAACCCCATAGAGACCCCCATAGGACCCCATAACGACCCCCCCATAGAGACCCATAGGACCCATAGGGACCCATAGAGACCCATAGGGAACCCTACACTATAGACCCCATAGAGACCCCATAGAGGGGACCCCATAGGACCCATCCCCCCTATAGGGACCCCATAGACCCATAGAGACCCCATAGAGACCCCATTGAACCCATAGAGACCCCATAGACCCCCCATAGCAACCCATAAGACTCCCCATAGAACCCCATAGACCCATAGACCCCCCCATAGAGACCCCCTCCATAGACCCCAGAGAGAACCCCCCATAGAGACCCCATAAAACCCATAGACCCCATAGAGCCCCATAGAGACCCATAGAGACCCATAGTGCCCCATAGAGACCCATAGTGCCCCATAGAGACCCACAGTGCCCCATAGAGACCCATAGACTCCCATAGAAACCCACAGAAACCCATAGAGACCCATAGAGACCCCTAGCGCCCCAACCATAAGGGCCCCCATAGCGCCCCCATATAGACCATAGAGACCCCATAGAGACCCCACATGCGAGCCCCATAGACCCATAGAGACCCCACCCCATAGAGACCCCCACCCCATAGAGACCCATAGAACCCCATAGAGACCCCATAGACCCCCATAACCCCCTTAACCCCACAGCGACCCCATAAAGCCCCCAATTCGAGACCCACAACCGCCCCATAGCGACCCATAACCGCCCCATAGCGCCCCCCATCCGTACCCCTCATAGAGAACCATAACGGGTGCCCCTAGCGCCCATAGAGCACCCCCCATAGCCCCCCCCATAGTCGCCCATAGTGAGCGCCCATCATATGGTGACGGGCCCCATAGCGACCCATAACCACCCCATAGCGACCCATAACCGCCCCATAGCGCCCCATAACCGCCCCATAGCGCCCCATAACCGCCCCACAGCCGCCCCCCATCCGTACCCACGATCTCTCGGATGGTGACGGGCTGCCCCATAGCGACCCATAACCGCCCCATAGAGACCCATAACCGCCCCATAGCACCCCCCATCCACCCCACAGCCGCCCCCCATCCGTACCCACGATCTCTCGGATGGTGACGGGCTGCCCCATAGCGACCCATAACCGCCCCATAGAGACCCATAACCGCCCCATAGCGCCCCACAACCGCCCCACAGCCGCCCCCCATCCGTACCCACGATCTCTCGGATGGTGACGGGCTGCGCCATGGTGGCGGGGGGGCTTTTGCCCGCCATGTTGACGCTGATGACCCGGAAGAGCAGCCGCTCCCCCGTGGGGAGACCCCGCACCGTCAGCCCGCAGCGCTCCACCAGCTCCGTGTTGGCCGCCACCCATTCGTTCGCTGGGTGGGGGGGTCAAAGGTCAAAGGTCAAGGGGTCGGGGGTCAGGGTTTGGGGTGGGGGGTCAGGGTATGGGGCAGGGTTGGGGGTCAGGGGTCAGGGGCTGTGGGGTAGGGTTAAGGGTCAGGGGTCAGGGGTGGGGGCTGTGGGATAGGGTTAGGGGTCAGGGGTCATTGTATGGGGCAGGGTTGGGGGTCAGGGGTCAGGGTTAGGGGAGAGGGTTGGGTTAGGGGTCAGGGGTCAGGGTATGGGGCAGGGTTGGGGGTCAGGGGTCAGGGTTGGGGGCTGTGGGGCAGGGTTAGGGGTTAGGGATCAGGTTAGGGGTGAGGGTCAGGGTATGGGGCAGGGTTAGGGGTCAGGGGTCAGGGTTAGGGGCTGTGGGGTAGGGTTAAGGGTCAGGGGTCAGGGGTGGGGGCTGTGGGATAGGGTTAGGGGTCAGGGGTCATTGGATGGGGCAGGGTTGGGGGTCAGGGGTCAGGGTTAGGGGAGGGGGTTGGGTTAGGGGTCAGGGGTCAGGGTATGGGGCAGGGTTGGGGGTCAGGAGTTAGGGTTAGGGTTGGGGGCTGTGGGGTAGGGTTAGGGGTCAGGGGTCAGGGTATGGGGCAGGGTTGGGGGTCAGGAGTTAGGGTTAGGGTTGGGGGCTGTGGGGTAGGGTTAGGGGTCAGGGGTCAGGGTATGGGGCAGGGTTGGGGGTCAGGGGTCAGGGTTAGGGGCTGTGGGGCAGGGTTAGGGGTTAGGGATCAGGTTAGGGGTGAGGGTCAGGGTATGGGGCAGGGTTAGGGGTCAGGGGTCAGGGTTAGGGGCTGTGGGGTTGGGTTAGGGGTCAGGGGTCAGGTTAGGGGAATGGGTCAGGGGTCCGGGTTAGGGTTAGGGGCTGTGGGGCTGGGTTAGGGGTCAGGATTAGGGGAGGGGGTCAGGGGTCCAAGTTAGGGTTAGGGGTCAGGGGTTAGGGTTAGGGATTGGGGCTGTGGGGCAAGGTTAGGGGTCAGGGGTCAGGTTTAGGAGGGAGGGTCAGGATATGGGGCAGGGATGGGGGTCAGGGGTCAGGGTTGCAGTTGTGGGGGAGGGTTAGGGGTCGGGGTCAAGGTTAGGGTTAGGGGCTGTGGGGCAGGGTTAGGGTTCAGGGGTCAGGTTTAGGAGGGAGGGTCAGGGTTCCGGGTTAGGGGTCAGGGGTTAGGGTTAGGGTTGGGGGCTGTGGGGTAGGGTTAGGGGTCAGGGGTCAGGGTATGGGGCAGGGTTGGGGGTCAGGGGTTAGGGTTAGGGTTGGGGGCTGCGGGGTAGGGTTAGGGGTCAGGGGTCAGGGTTAGGGGCTGTGGGGCAGGGTTAGGGGTCAGGTTAGGGGTGGGGGTCAGGGTATGGGGCAGGGTTAGGGGTCAGGGGTCAGGGTTAGGGGCTGTGGGGCAGGGTTAGGGGTATCTGTGGGGTACTTATGGGGAAGCCATGGGATATCTATGGGGGATCTATGGGGCAGCTACGGGGGATCCATAGGGTATCTATGGGGCAGCTATGGGGTGTCTATGGGGCAGCTGTGGAGTATCTATGGGGAATCTATGGGGGATCCATAGGGTTTCTATGGGGCAGCTGTGGAGGATCTATGGGGCAGCTATGGGGTACCTATGGGGTACCTATGGGGCAGCTATGGGGCAGCTATGGGGTGTCTATGGGGTGTCTATGGGGCAGCTATGGGGTGTCTATGGGGCAGCTATGGGGTATCTATGGGGAATCTAGGGGGATCCATAAGGTACCTATGGGGCAGCTGTGGGGTATCTATGGGGCATCTATGGGGCAGCTATGGGGTATCTATGGGGCAGCTATGGGGTATCTATGGGGGATCTATGGGGCAGCTATGGGGCATCTATGGGGTATCTATGGGGCAGCTATGGGGTATCTATGGGGCATCTATGGGGCAGCTATGGGGTACCTATGGGGCATCTATGGGGCAGCTATGGGGAATCCATAGGGTATCTATGGGGCAGCTATGGGGTGTCTATGGGGCATCTATGGGGCAGCTATGGGGTGTCTATGGGGCATCTATGGGGCAGCTATGGGGTGTCTATGGGGCAGCAATTGGGTGTCTATGGGGCATCTATGGGGCAGCTATGGGGTACCTATGGGGTACCTATGGGGCAGCTATGGGGCAGCTATGGGGCAGCTATGGGGTATCTATGGGGCAGCTATGGGGCAGCTATGGGGTATCTATGGGGTATCTATGGGGCAGCTATGGGGTACCTATGGGGCAGCTATGGGGCAGCTATGGGGCAGCTATGGGGTATCTATGGGGCACCTATGGGGCAGCTACGGGGTGTCTATGGGGCAGCTATCGGGGCAGTTTGGGATACATACGGGGCACCTACGGGGCAGCTACGGGGGCAGTTTTGGGCTACCTATGGGGCACATATGGGGCAGCTATGGGGCGGCTATGGGGCAGCTGTGGGGCACTCACATCCCTCCTTGCACCACTCCACCAGGTAGCCATCGACGCCCCCCGCCCCGATGCGCTCCGGGGGTCTCCACTTGATGGTGGCCGTGGTGTCGGTGACGTCCTCCAGCACCACGTGGGTCGGCTCGCTGGTGGGCGCTGCCCCACGCGGCCCCACAGTCAGGCACCGCCGCCCCACGGAGCCCCCAAAATCCCCACGGAAATCCGACCCGACCCAACAACAGCCCCTAAAATAACACCATCTGACCCCAAAAATGACTGAGATCCCAGCAAACCCCAATGAGATCCACCAAACCCCAATGAGATCCCACCAAACCCAATGAGATCCCACCAAACCCCACTGAGATCCAAACAAACCCAATGAGATCCACCAAACCCCAATGAGATCCACCAAACCCCACTGAGATCCAAACAAACCCACTGAGATCCCACCAAACCCCAATGAGATCCACCAAACCCCACTGAGATCCCAGCAAACCCCAATGAGATCCACCAAACCCAATGAGATCCACCAAACCCAATGAGATCCCACCAAACCCAATGAGATCCAAACAAACCCAATGAGATCCCAGCAAACCCCACTGAGATCCCAGCAAACCCAATGAGATCCACCAAACCCAATGAGATCCACCAAACCCCACTGAGATCCCAGCAAACCCACTGAGATCCACCAAACCCCACTGAGGTCCACCAAACCCAATGAGATCCCAGCAAACCCACTGAGATCCCAGCAAACCCCAATGAGATCCACCAAACCCAATGAGATCCCACCAAACCCAATGAGATCCCAGCAAACCCCAATGAGATCCCAGCAAACCCAATGAGATCCCAGCAAACCCCACTGAGATCCACCAAACCCACTGAGATCCCACCAAACCCCACTGAGATCCCACCAAACCCACTGAGATCCCAGCAAACCCCACTGAGATCCACCAAACCCAATGAGATCCACCAAACCCCACTGAGATCCCACCAAACCCAATGAGATCCCACCAAACCCACTGAGATCCACCAAACCCCACTGAGATCCCAGCAAACCCAATGAGATCCCAGCAAACCCCACTGAGATCCCAGCAAACCCACTGAGATCCACCAAACCCACTGAGATCCCACCAAACCCAATGAGATCCCACCAAACCCCACTGAGATCCCAGCAAACTCAATGAGATCCAAACAAACCCAATGAGATCCACCAAACCCAATGAGATCCCAGCAAACCCAATGAGATCCCACCAAACCCAATGAGATCCAAACAAACCCAATGAGATCACAGCAAACCCCACTGAGATCCACCAAACCCCACTGAGATCCCAGCAAACTCAATGAGATCCACCAAACCCCACTGAGATCCAAACAGACCCAATGAGATCCAAACAAACCCAAGAAGATCCCACCAAACCCACAGAGATCCTCCAAACCCCACTGAGATCCCAGCAAACTCAATGAGATCCATCGAACCCCACTGAGATCCACCAAACCCACTGAGATCCCAACAAACCCACTGAGATCCACCAAACCCCACTGAGATCCCACCAAACCCCACTGAGATCCACCAAACCCCACTGAGATCCCACCAAACCCACTGAGATCCCACCAAACCCCACTGAGATCCACCAAACCCCACTGAGATCCCACCAAACCCCACTGAGATCCACCAAACCCACTGAGATCCACCAAACCCCACTGAGATCCCAACAAACCCAATGAGATCCACCAAACCCCACTGAGATCCCACCAAACCCACTGAGATCCCACCAAACCCCACTGAGATCCACCAAACCCACTGAGATCCACCAAACCCACTGAGATCCACCAAACCCAATGAGATCCCACCAAACCCCACTGAGATCCCAGCAAACCCACTGAGATCCCACCAAACCCCACTGAGATCCCACCAAACCCACTGAGATCCCACCAAACCCCACTGAGATCCCAGCAAACTCAATGAGATCCCAGCAAACCCCACTGAGATCCACCAAACCCACTGAGATCCCAGCAAACCCAATGAGATCCCACCAAACCCCACTGAGATCCCACCAAACCCCACTGAGATCCCACCAAACCCACTGAGATCCCAGCAAACCCAATAAACCTAAGAACCCACCAAAACCCACCAATACCCATCCAGAACCCAACAAAACCCATTCATAACTCAAGAAATCCTATCCAGAACCCAACAAAACCCAACGAATCCCATCCAGAACCCAACAAATCCCATCCACAATCCAACAAACCCCACTGAGAACCCAAGAAAACCCAACAAATCCCATTGAGAACCCATCCAGAATCCAACAAAACCCAACAAATCCCATCCAGAACCCAACAAACCCCATTCAGAACCCAACAAAACCCAACGATTCCCATTGAGAACCCAACAAAACCCAACAAATCCCATCCACAACCCAACAAACCCCATTCATAACCCAACAAATCCCATCCACAACCCAACAAAACCCAACAAATCCCATCCACAACCCAACAAATCCCACCCAGAACCCAACAAAACCCAACTGAAACCCAACCAACCCCCCCTTAGGACCCTCCCAGACCCCCAAGGCCCCCCATAGGACCCCCACCGATGGCCATGAAGGGCTGGGTGTTGTGGCTGGGCTGACAAATCCCATCCAGAACCCAACAAAACCCAACAAATCCCATCCAGAACCCAACAAAATCCAACAAATCCCATCCAGAACCCAACAAAACCCAACAAATCCCGTCCAGAACCCAACAAAATCCAACAAATCCCATCCAGAACCCAACAAACCCCATTCAGAACCCAACAAAACCCAACGATTCCCATTGAGAACCCAACAAAGCCCAACAAATCCCATCCACAACCCAACAAAATCCCACCCAGAACCCAACAAAACCCATCCCAACCAAACCCTCCCAGCCCCCCAAGGCCCCCATAGGACCCCCACCGATGGCCATGAAGGGCTGGGTGTTGTGGCTGGGCTGACAAATCCATCCAGACCCAAACAAAACCCAACAAATCCCATTGAGAAACAAAACCAACAAATCCCATCCAGAACCCAACAAAATCCAACAAATCCCATCCAGAAACCAACAAACCCCATTCAGAACCCAACAAAACCCAACGATTCCCATTGAGAACCCAACAAAGCCCAACAAATCCCATCCACAACCCAACAAATCCCACCCAGAACCCAACAAAACCCAACTGAAACCCAACCAACCCCCCCTTAGGACCCTCCCAGACCCCCAAGGCCCCCCATAGGACCCCCACCGATGGCCATGAAGGGCTGGGTGTTGTGGCTGGGCTGACAAATCCCATCCAGAACCCAACAAAACCCAACAAATCCCATCCAGAACCCAACAAAACCCAACAAATCCCATCCAGAACCCAACAAAATCCAACAAATCCCATCCAGAACCCAACAAACCCCATTCAGAACCCAACAAAACCCAACGATTCCCATTGAGAACCCAACAAAACCCAACGATTCCCATCCCCAACCCAACAAATCCCACCCAGAACCCAACAAAACCCAACTGAAACCCAACCAACCCCCCCTTAGGACCCTCCCAGACCCCCAAGGCCCCCCATAGGACCCCCACCGATGGCCATGAAGGGCTGGGTGTTGTGGCTGGGCTGACAAATCCCATCCAGAACCCAACAAATCCCATTGAGAACCCAACAAAACCCAACGATTCCCATCCACAACCCAACAAAACCCAACAAATCCCATCCACAACCCAACAAAACCCAACTGAAACCCAACCAACCCCCCTTAGGACCCTCCCAGACCCCCAAGGCCCCCCATAGGACCCCCACCGATGGGCATGAAGGGCTGTGTGTTGTGGCTGGGCTGCGACACCCCGATGGCGTTGACGGCGAAGACGCGCATCTCGTAGAAGACGCCCTCGATCATCTTGGTGGACTCGTAGGTGGTGTCGGGGAAAACCTCGAAGTTCAGCTTCATCCAACGCATGGATCCCTTCTTCTTGCGCTCCATCAGGTAGCCTGGGGGGGGGGCAATGGGGGCGATGGGGAGGTTGGGGGGGAATGGGGTCGATGGGGGCAATGGGAGCTTTGGGGGCAATGGGGGCGTTGGGGGCAATGGGGGCGTTGGGGACATTGGGGTCAATGGGGGCAATGGGGGCATTGGGAGCTTTGGGGGCAGTGGGGGTGTTGGGGGCAATGGGGGCAATGGGGGCATTGGGGGCAATGGGGGCAATGGGGACATTGGGGGCAATTGGGGAATTGGAGGCATTGGGGGCAATGGGGGCAATGGGGACATTGGGGGCAATGGGGACATTGGGGTCAATGGGGGCAATGGGGTTTTGGGGGCGTTGGGGGCAATGGGGACATTGGGGTCAATGGGAGCAGAGGGGGTTTGGGGGGGAGTGGGGGCAATGGGGGCATTGGGGGCAATGGGGAGAATGGGGTCATTGGGGGCATTGGGGGAATGGGGGCAATGGGGGCAATGGGGGCAATGGGGTGAATGGGGACATTTAGGACAAGGGGGTGAATGGGAGCATTGGGGGCAATGGGGGCATTGGGGGGGAATGGGGGCATTGGGGTCAATGGGGACATTGGGGGCATTGGGGCACTGGGGGCATTGGGGGGAATGGGGACATGGGGGTCAGTGGGGTCAATAAAGGCATTGGGGTCATTGGGGGCAATGGGGGCAATGGGGTGAATGGGGACATTGGGGACACTGGGGGCATTGGGGGGAATGGGGGCAATGGGGGCATTGATGATGACACAGAGGTGACACAGAGGTGACACAGGCGGTTGGTGACACAGAGGTGACACTGATGGTGACACAGAGGTGACACAAGAGGTGACACTGACGGTGACACAGAGGTGACACTGATGGTGACACAGAGGTGACACAAGAGGTGACACTGACGGTGACACAGAGGTGACACTGATGGTGACACAGAGGTGACACAAGAGGTGACACTGACGGTGACACAGAGGTGACACTGATGGTGACACAGAGGTGACACAAGAGGTGACACTGACGGTGACACAGAGGTGACACTGATGGTGACACAGAGGTGACACTGATGGTGACACAGAGGTGACACAGAGGTGACACTGACGGTGACACAGGCGGTTGGTGACACAGAGATGACACAGAGATGAGGCGGTTGGTGACACAGAGGTGACCCAGAGGTGACCCAGAGGTGACCAGGCGGTGGCAGTTGGTGGCACTACCTGTGATGGGCATCCCGCCGTCGAAGCCCGGCGCCTCCCAGGTGAGCACGGCCCAGTCCTCACCTACCGACGTCACACGGACCGACTGCGGGGGGTCGGGGACATCTGGGGACAGCGGGGACAGCGGGGTGAAAGGGGGCAATGGGGGCATTGGGGGCAATGGGGGCAATGGGGGCATTGGGGGCAATGGGGGCAATGGGGGCATTGGGGGCATTGGGGGCATTGGGGGCAATGGGGGCATTGGGGGCATTGGGGGCAATGGGGGCAATGGGGGCATTGGGGGGAATGGGGGCATTGGGGGCAATGGGGGCATTGGGGGCAATGGGGGCATTGGGGGCAATGGGGGCATTGGGGGCATTGGGGGCAATGGGGGCATTGGGGGCATTGGGGGCAATGGGGGCAATGGGGGCATTGGGGGCATTGGGGGCAATGGGGGAATTGGGGGCATTGGGGACAATGGGGTCAATGGGGGCATTGGGGGCAATGGGGTCAATGGGGGCAATGGGGGCATTGGGGGCATCGGGGACAATGGGGACATTGGGGGCATTGACCCCATTCACCCCATTCACCCCATTGACCCCATAGTGCCCCACTGACCCCATTGACTCGACTGACCCCACTGACCCCATTGACCCCATAGTGCCCCACTGACCCCACTGACCCTACTGACCCCACTGACCCCATTGACCCCATAGTGCCCCACTGACCCCACTGACCCTACTGACCCCACTGACCCCATTGACCCTACTGACCCCACTGACCCCATTGACCCCATAGTGCCCCACTGACCCCATTGACCCCACTGACCCCACTGACCCCATAGTGCCCCACTGACCCCGTTGACCCCACTGACCCCATTAACCCCATAGTGCCCCACTGACCCCATTGCCCCCATTGCCCCCAATGCCCCCATTCTCCCCCATTCCCCCCATTCCCCCCATTGCCCCCATTCCCCCAATGCCCCCATTGCCCCCATTGCCCCCATTGTCCCCATTCCCCTCAATGCCCCCATTCTCCCCCTTGACCCCCATTGCCCCCATTCCCCCCATTG
>JARXNR010000346.1:0-144251 GCA_036346035.1 Crossoptilon crossoptilon | reverse complement strand
TTTCAGTAGATGATACCCAGGTTCCTGAATCGATGAACCTGGTGTATCCAGAAAATAAGGCTTCTTAATTGGCTCTCGAAGCTCCATCTGCAATGGATCCCTTTGAGATCTGTCCTATAATAACTCAAAACAAACAAACAAATAAACAAACAAAATCAAGATAGACCAGCAGGGATGCACCCTGATCAGTGGCCCCCTGCCCAAACCCATTTACATGTTACAGCCTGTCCTTATACAGTGACAGAATTAATGGAATTGGTACAGTGATTCTGACAAAAGCCCAGAGAAAGTGTACCAGCTTGGCTTTTGAGGTTATGGGATTCAGGGGCGGAAGTGTTATGGCCAACGGGCCAGAAATCTCTAAATTGACATCCATTACTGTACACCCTGCCCTTAGACAGAGGCTATATGGTACCATCTGATATACCATTGAGAATCACTCGTGTCTCGCTCCAATTTGTAGGAGGGAGAGGAGGTTCGTTTAATATATGTATACCCAGCGTGAGATTAAGAAACAACGGTTCAAATGTTGGTCCGACCAGTTTATTATAAATCCTTATCAGGGAGACGGGGAAAGGAAGGACGGCGACTATTACGAATTAGGGTGATGGAGAAGGGAAGGAGAGTGATAGAAAAGATAGGAAAGAAGCAAGAATCGTGTAAAGCGGGGATAGTCACCACCAGGATCCAGCAGTGGTCCCGTTGCACACTGTTTCGAAGGTCTGAGGCAAAAGCAGTAGGAGAAGAGCAGCAGCAGTGTGGCCAGCCTTGGGCAGCAAGCAGGTAGCAGGCAGAAGTCGCAGAGCCAATCTGGGAGGAAGCAGCAGGACTCAGGTAGCAGGCCCAGGAGAGTCCATCAGCATGCAGGAATTCCATAGTGAGGAATCTGATGGCAGACACCTTTGATCTTCTTCAGCATCGTGGTAGAGCGCAGAGCAAGTCCAGGAGGGAGAGAGGCAGGTTGTGAGGCTTCTCATGTCAGAAACCTCCTCTTCTTCATGAGTAATCTGTTGCCAGAAAACCTAAACCTCATGGTTATAGGTCCCCTTTTTATCCTTCTGCCAGCGTGGCATTCCTGGGCGCTTGAGTAAGAGTCATGTGCAGCACCTCCTGAGATGGCCATCTTCCTCGAGATAAGCTCACAAAAAAGACTGCTTCCTGGCCATTAATCGGCGGCTTATCTCTCTCTCTCTTTGCCCCTGGCCTTGTCCATCTCTGTCCCTCAGACAAAGGATTTCACAACCCTTGCCCAAGACTTGCTTGGACTTGTTCATCTGTGTCCCCAGCAAGCTTTGAGACGATGTAAAAGAATAATCTCTTACAACTCGGTAATAGATTGGTTGATGGCAGCATGCCGTATGGTTTGGCCCAGTAAATCTGACATAGCATTACACACAGGTTTATGGTTCTCCATGGAGGAACTTCAAAACTATATTCCCGAACTGGGTATAAGAAATGCAATATACAAAGACACATTTGAAAGCCCAGACCTAATAAAATTCTCAGCAGGCATGAGAGACCTGATCTTGCAACAGGCCCCTTCCCACCTGTATAAAACTCTAGTTTCCGTACTAAACCCCCTAGTAGCCTCAGAGTCCGTGGTCCAACAGGCTGCCCAGCTGGTAGCAGATCTAGGGGAGACAGAGCGCCTTTGGACCAGGCGCAATATCCAAATGTTGGAAGGGGCAGAGGTCCTTCCCGTAACAAAAACTGGGTGACACACCCCATGGACTCCTCAATCGGGACCCATACGGGTATCCTGAAAACAAATGTTTACTGACTTAATCCTGGCTGGGGTTCAATTTGCAAAAATTGATCGCCAACCCAATCATGTCCTCCTCCAGCTATGGAGGCAGTTGAAGGACAATAAAAAATTTCAAAATCACCCCAAAAAACCTGGGGTGAGAATTATTGACAAACTACCACCAACAACATGGAACTTGGAAGATTTTCTAGTTCCTAGCAGAAGAAAGAAGCCTCCTCAAGTGACTTGGGCCACGATGCATGGGCCACCTGAGGTAAAAGACCTAGCCATAGCACAGCTTATGGTGTGACAGGGGATGTTAGTTACCCTAGGGGCTCCAGACAGGACCAGGGGCCCTATGTGGAGCTGACCATTTTTTGGTCCCGAAAGAATATTCAAAGGGTTATGGTGTTGGTTGATACGGGTGCAGAAATGTTGATAATTTATGGGGATCCAAATAAATTTAGTGGTGATAGAGTGATGATCGGTGTAGATTTGGATTGAAATTACGGGCACCGATAATCGCGTAAGACCCCAAATTGGCAATGAAAATCATCTTCTGCTCCCTGCCCCTGAAAATCTAGAACCAGGTACCCATGGAATAGAATGGCCTTGGAAGGTGCAGGTAGGACCGAAGTGGTGTGGCCTGCTTGCACCTTAGGGTCTCCTCTCTTGGAGGTGGGAGGCTCAGTAGTCCCTCTGGTAATTGGTACATGGCCTACTGATATTGTGGTCAACGGTCTGGTCTTCATTGCTAAGGGGACCCTCATCACATCCCTATGGCAGATCAGGACACCTCCTTTGGTACCTGATATACTTATGCAGCCGCAGATAGCTGGCCAAAGGTTGTGGTACAGGTGGCTGGGGCATGCCCCGGTACAAGCTGAAGTGTTGACCCAGGATAGCAATATGGCCTGTATCTTGCCCTGGAGGGTAGACCTTTCCCTCCTGGTACCCCTGAAACATCTGTACAACTCTCCATGAGTCTTTGAGTCGCTAGGATCACCAGAAGGAACAAAATGCCATCAAATCATTCCAGTGAGATCCTGCACGACACCCCGTGATGGGACTGATGGAACATATGATAGACCTGCACCACACAATTGCATGTCTCCAGTAACACCACCAAGCACTGGCCCAGGAGAGAGCATGAACCTCAACCATACACCGATCATCACTTGTCTTAAATTGTGTCAACCTGCATCATGATGGGCAATTGTATAAGCATCATGGTGTGTTGGATCCCTGTATTAGGGAAGGCTCATCCTCTAGCTAACTCAATCATTGGTTCATGCCATGAAGGGGTGGAGTGTATGGGAACTGTTGAGTCATGGCCTGAAGCACTGATTGATCACCTGAGGCAAGGACTGGGTCAGCTGTGGGAGCACAGGTGAAGTCAATTCACCTGTGTGACTGGAAGGGGTGGAACCTGGCTCCACCCCTTCTAGACTGCATTTAAGTGCAGATTACTGGGTGGGGAAGTTTTTTTTTTGGAGAAAACTCTTTTGGAGAGCTTTTTATTATGAGTCTGAATTTTCAGATATGGATGAGTATTCCGTCTCTGTTTGTTCCTTTGCTATCTTATTGCAATAGTCTTTCCAACTGTACTTTGTTGACTGTACACATACATTTTCAAAAAATATTAGTCATGAGTGGAGATGTTTGTAACAGTAATACAGTGAGGTCAATGTTGTTTACAAATTTTATGATCTCTTGATACCGATTGCATATATATACCCACTATTAAGAAAGATTTAGATCGGATGCTTGCACGTTGGCTCACTTTACAAACTGCTATGGCTGACTCTACTGGACAAATTCCCACTCGTATCCCCAAATATCAGATACTGCATAGTTTGAGTGATCTCACTACAAATTTTTTATTGTCACGTTCCAATGCCTTATGCTGTTACTGCATTTACAGATGACTCTGGCAAAACACACTGAGCAGTGGTTCTCTGACATGCGACTGCTACATGATGGCATTCAAATGTGCATATTGTCAAACAGTCACCTGAAGTTGTACAACTTGCTGTGGTGGCTCAAGCTCTTCAAATTTTTTCAGAACAAAAGCTTAATGTAATAATTGTCTCTTTGAATGTGTCACGGAGTTAACTAGATCAATTTTATGCCCGTGACAGGGGGCAGTAGGCCCCTGCCCTCCCCCCACCCCCTGCCTGGCCCCACAAAATGGGAAGGAAGGGAGGGAAAAAAACAGCGGCAACAATCTATGGAGGTAAACTTATTTTACTATGATATCGGAATGCAAGATAACACAATATAATACAATCTAATTGAAATTGAGACTAATAAATCAAATAAGATATGAGAGAGAGTTCCCGAGACCGAGTCAAACCTGAAAAGCTTGGAACGGCTAGGAAAGCACCCTCCAGCACCCACTGCCAGGCAGTAAGAGACCGCCCCCCCCGGAAGGGTCAGATCCCATGACTTCCGTAATGTATAGGGATAGGTACCTGGAATTGGAGCATTAACACTTTAATTCCAGTACATGATGTTTTGATGTGGAATACTGAAAATCAAAAAAACATAAAACCATGACAGAATGTTACAAGTATCATTCAGCGGATTGAAGGATCTTTACTTAAGGAAGTTAACAACCCTGCTTTGTTTGCACAGCTCAAGCAAGTTTTGCATTGTTTCTCACTGTACTCTTCCTTATTTTATTATGCATGTTTGAACACAAACTACGTTGCCTGGTCCCTTAACTGAGGGCAACCATAAGGATGATCAAACCACAGTTGGCTTTCCTACCTCTCAGTTATTTCAACTAGGGTGACTCTCTCATCAATTTTTCCATCAGAATAGGAGAGCCTTGCAAAAACAATTCCAACTGACAGTGGATCAAGCCTGTAACATTATTCTAACATGCCCAGACTGCCAGGCAATTGCCCCTTTGCCTCAAATAGGGACAACTCCCTGTGGCACTGCACCTCTTCAACTGTGGCTGACAGATGTCACTCATGTTCCCGAATTTGGCCATCTAAAATTTGTGCATGTAACAATAAATACTCATTCTTCTTACATATTTGCCACAGCACATACAGGCAAATGCAGTCGCGACACCTGTAAAAACTGGTTATCTGCTTATGCTGCTATGGAGATCCCACATACTATAAAATCAGATAATGGACCTGCGTATACTTCTAAGGCCACTCGAACTTTCCTCCAAGAATGGGGGGTTAGACATATTACAGGCATTCCTCATTCTCCCACTGAACAAGCTATCATTGTGGCTCAAGGAATGGCCAATGGTTAATGTTTGGAATATGACCACAGGGCATTGGGAAGGTCCCTTACCACTGATAACTTGAGGTTGTGGATTTGCTTGTGTTTCCACAGGGACTGGCCCTACGTGGGTTCCAGCACGATAAGTTTGGCCTCATCTCAAGGCAGAAAATAGCATCCAACCCTTATAATGACTGGGATTGTGTGTTTCTTATTGGTTTTGTTTTGTAACTTGTTGTATTAAAAACAACAGCATTAGTAATGGTATGACATAGTGGGTGATTTTCCTGTGTTATCACTGCAGTCTCAAGAATTAGAGTTATTAGGCATTATTTAGGTTGTTGTGTTCTTTTATTTTAGTAGTAGGTTGAATGTGAATTGAACAGGATTTGATGTTACCAATGCTGGAATCTACGGGAATAGTGTATTAGTAATGCTCGATTACGATGCTATCAGCCTATCAATTAGCCTTTTCTTAATTTGCGAAGACAAAACCTGGAAAGGAATCCCAGGCAAAGGGATGACCCTGTATTATAGAATGGCTAACTCTCTTTCATCCCACTAATCAGGATTTTTAAAATATGGCCATGCACCTCTTGAGACAAAGGCACATGCTATCTTACTTTGATTCAGCATATGATTCTGATATAGGATTCTGTAATACTGCCCAACAGACTTTTTAGTTCACTAATCCCATCAATTGGCACCTGTGTCAGGGACCTAAAGGCCCCTCACTGAAGAATGATCTTGGAATGAAACAAAGTTTTCTGATAGTTTTAAGGGAACTGATATTTGTGGCTATAGCCGCAAATATTTTGTTTCGTAGAGAGAACTAACCTTGGTAGTTTATTCTGTTTTGCAAGCAGATGTTCCACTTGGGCTCTGTATCATGCACTGGCCACATGGATGCAGTGTACAAATAATGGAAAAAAAATCCTTCAGACCCTGAGAAGAATAAAAGCATGAGAGAATCTGTGATGGGAGAGAGAGGAAAAGTACACTTTGAAGCAAGGGATGTCCTGCTGGCACTGCCTATTGTATCCACCACCAGCATGTTCCTTCTCTCTCCTTTTTGTTGGTTTGCTGTCTCTCAAGGGTCAATAAGTAATAATGCACTAGTTTAGGGAGTTTCTGCTTCCCACTTACAGGATTCCCTGAAATGGATGCCTGTGTGAGTGTGCATATGTTGACTAAAACTCATAACCCTCTGTGCTGCTCTGAATGCATAGTTTGCTTGCCTCTCTGCTCCTGTGACATCTTGCCTCGCAGATACAAATATGTCTTGAAACACTACTGCTCAAGCTTTAGCCACATTCACCAACTTAGGTTGTTAGCCAGCTAAGTAAAGTAATGCCCCTAGTAATACTCTAGCACACTTGCCCACTAATATTGATTCTATCTGACATGCAACTTCATAAAGTTATGTGACCATTAATTTTCTATTAGCCAAACCTGGGTTCGCTTGGTGGGTGATGCAAAAAAATTGGGATCTTCAGTGTTTACCACAAGGGAATTTGATGGTAGGGGGAGTGCTGTCAGTAATTCCATGTATATATATATGTATGTATGTATGTATGTGTTTGCGTGTGCTTGATGCTTAATTATTGTTTTGTTGTTTGTATATATTAAACATGATGTAGTGATGTGGAATATGGGGTGGAATGTCATGGTTTTATGATTTTTGGTTATCAGTATTCCACATCATAACATCATGTAGTGCACTGGGAGTTAAAGATTTAATGCTCCAATTCCATTTGCCTGTCCCAGAGTAGAAGAACTACATACGCTAGAGGACTATGCATTCAGCGAGGAGATATAACCCCGGCATGGTTACCTTATGTCCGTTTTTTTCCCTTTTCAATTGTCAGGCTCTCCTCCCTGCTGCTCGCCCTGACCTCTTGCATCGCCTCAGCATTAGTGTAAGGTCTTCAGGTTTTTTCAGACACTTTTTCGTTATATTTTATTTATTAGCTCCAATTCTAATTATATTGTATTATATTGTATTATAGTGTTATCTTGCATTCTGATATCTTATTTAGTAAATTAGTTTGTTTTTCCTCAGATAATTACTACTGTTTTGTTTTGGGCCCATCTCTCTATCCTTTTCCCTTATCCCTTTCCAGGGTGCAGATCTGTGGGTCCCTCCATCCTGCTAGTGACGGAACTGGGCCAAACCAGCCCATAAACTACTGACACTGGAAGTCAGTTCACGAAACTGGAGTATTAACACTTTAATTCCCTGAGCTTTACATGATGTTATGATGTGGAATACCGATAGCAAAAATCATAAAACCATGACAATAGTACATTTCAATGTTTGATGAGCATGTTCAATGATAGCTTGTTCAGTGGGAGAATGAGGAATGCCTGTAATATGTCTAATCCCTCATTCTTGGAGGAAAGTTCGAGTGGCCTTAGAAGTATACGCAGGTCCATTATCTGTTTTTATAGTACGTGGGATCTCCATAGCAGCATAAGCAGATAACCAGTTTTTACAGGTGTCGCGACTGCATTTGCCTGTATGTGCTGTGGCAAATATGTAAGAAGAATGAGTATTTATTGTTACATGTACAAATTTTAGACGGCCAAATTCAGGAACATGAGTGACATCTGTCAGCCACAGTTGAAGAGGTGCAGTGCCACAGGGAGTTGTCCCTATTTGAGGCAAAGGGGCAATTGCCTGGCAGTCTGGGCATGTTAGAATAATGTTACAGGCTTGATCCACTGTCAGTTGGAATTGTTTTTGCAAGGCTCTCCTATTCTGATGGAAAAATTGATGAGAGAGTCACCCTAGTTGAAATAACTGAGAGGTAGGAAAGCCAACTGTGGTTTGATCGTCCTTATGGTTGCCCTCAGTTAAAGGACCAGGCAACGCAGTTTGTGATCAAATACGCTGCTGCTGCTCTCCCCCTGCGCTTTTGCCTCGGACCATCAAAATGGTGTGCAACGGCATGCTGCTGGATTGCTGGATCTTGGTGGTGACTATCCCTGCTTTACACAATTCTTGCTTCTTTCCTATCTTTTCTATCGCCCGCCTTCCCTTCCCCATCACCCTAATTCATAATAGTCTCCGTCCTCCCCTTCCCCATCTCCCTGATTAAGATTTGTAATGAACTGGTTGGACCAACAACTCAAGCGTTGTATACCCTTAATCGGGTATACATATATCAAAGAACCTCCTCTCCCTCCTATAAATTGGAGTGAGACAGTAAGGAACAGTGTGAGTAATGTGACCATCAGGACCTTCAAAAGATAAAATTCGGGCACTTTGGGCTGCTACAAGGCCCCAACTCCTACAATAGCATAATTAGGGTCTTTTAGTGGCCATTCAGATGGCTATTCACTTGACTTAATGATGGTAATGTCGGCTCTGTTATCCACTAGGCCTAATAACTGTCACCCATTTACTAAGCACGGTAATAATGGTTTGGTTTTTGACACTTGTGTAGTCCATAGCACAGCAGGTTTCTCCGTGCTCCCAAATCCACCAGTTCGGTCCCCAATGCCAGGTTCAGCCATAGAATGAAAAGGAACTTGTGCTATTTTCTAGCCTTTGGGAATAAAGCAGGGGAAAAGGCATCCATGCCATTATCTTAATCTCCTCATTGTAGTCAGCATCTGTAACTCCTGGTAAAACAAAAAGTCCCATCCTTGTAACAGGAAAACGTCCTAACAAGAGGACGCTACACCCATCCCAAAGAGGGCCCATTACACCTGTTGGAATAAGAGTCACGGTGCTATCAGTCAGCGTCACTGACTGGGCGATGGCCAAATCCACACTTGCGCTGCTAGCAGTGGCTGGTCTGAGTGAGCTGGCCTGGCAGTGGCCGGCTAATTAGGGATCATAGTTGTTGTCAAAGCACGCGGCCTTGCACTCTTCTTCCCATTTCCCTGCAGATCAAAGGGCCGTGCAGCAACAGGGAGTTTGGATTGGCATTCTCTCACCCTGTGTAGCCCCCTCCTGCACCGGGGACAGGGTCGAGCTGGAATAGCACAAGCATTTTTATTTGCTCGCTTAGGCTTTTTACAGTCCCTTTGTATGTGACCGGGTTCCCCACAATTGTAACACTTCATTCTTTGAGCTGTCCCTGCATTGAGTCAGGCTGCCAGCATGTCTGCTAGCAAGGCCATTTTATGATTTTCTGTGCCTACATCTTGACAGGCTTTAATCATGTCAGTAATGGATGGATCTGCATTCTTTAAGGATTGTAAAACCTTTTGACAGCCCAAATTTGTGTTTTCTATTGCTAATTGCTTAAGCAAAGCATCCCGGGTGGCTTGATTTTCTACTTGTCTCTCTAGCATATTTTGTAAACGGTCAAGAATTGTAATGTAGGGCCTGGCAGCCCCCTGTGAGTTAGGGGATGAAGGGTAAACATGGGCTGGCTGTAAATGAAGCCAAGACAAAAGAATGTAGCAAGCAGGATGTGCAGTAGATAAGGGTTAACCATTGTATAGGAATGTGAGTAAAGAGAGGACAAGATAAGGGTTAACTATTGTATAGAAATGCAGGTAAGTAGAATGTGAAGCCAGATAAGAAAAGAACATCTTGAAACTGTATTGTAAACTTGAAGAAAACATCACACAAGGAACAGGTCGGGATCAGATTAATTCGGTTGAAGACAATGAGCCTTCATCCCATGACCACCAGAAGGAGACCCCCACTGCCCATGGCGCAAGTGCAAGAGGGAGGGACCGTATGCTGATGGGTTCTCGGAAATGTAATGAATATGTACACGAATTCTGGGAAAAACACTGATTATGTATTAGTTCAGCCTATATCTGTACCAAGCTTTTGTCTTACGGTGTGCAAGTTCGGAGGAGCTATCCCCCTTGCACCCAGCTTGGCACCAAATGCTGAATAAAAACATACCTGCTTTATAACCTAACTCTGGGTTATAGTTTGATTCCGTAAATCACCTGCTTAATTGATGTAAATGAAGCATTAGACGAATTAGTATCAGGTATCCGACAGATAGCATGCAACACTAGTCTTAAATAGTTCAAGGCATTGCCTATCCATCTGTGCCTGGGTCTGAGGTGTTGCCCGGACCCCCTTCCCCCATGAGTTCATCCATGCCAATATGATTTAAGTTATTCAAATTGTTCATAGTCTGGATGGTAGCCTGTTCTCAGTATTCAGTCATAAACACAGTGTATTGCATGGGAGACAGGATTGTTTGTAACAGAATTTTCCAATCGTGAGGGGTCATAACATAACTGTCACCAATTGCAACAAAAAGATTATGTGTAAAGGCAGACCATAATCTCTCACTGACTTCCTTAGCTCCTTCACTGCCTCATAAGGCAGGGATTCCCACCGAGGGGGCTGATTTGCATGATACAACACAGGAAAGGCTTGCATCGTATCAGCATTACCCTGTAATATTGCTTCTTTTCTGCACTGCTCTAAAGCACTGTAGTACGCTGTAGAAAATTTTTTCTTTCCCGCACCCTTCAAATTATCATCAGGAGGAAAAATGTTCGGTTTGTCTTCCGGATCTACTGGACCAGGATCAAAAAGATCCTCTGGTTCCGGTCCGTCCTTGTCTTTAACCAAGTTACATGCTGGCGGCAGAGACGCTGCAGCAAGCGACGTGGGCGGGGCGGAGGACGGGAGCGGCGCGGCGAGCGTCGGGGGCGGAGCGGAGCGCGACAGGGGCGGTCGCGATTTTTCTTCCCGGCCGGGGGTGATGTCAGAGCAGAGGATTGGGTCCGTACGGCAGCTGCTTCCCAGAATGAGGGGCAATGGCGGGGGTGGGAGGGCGGGCGATGCGGAATAGTACGAAGACATTATTCCTTGTCGAATTTGTTTAAGGTCTTCTGTTATTTGGCGCCAAACAGGTAGAAGTTTAGCAGCCATTCTCTCTTTAGTAATAGAAGCCTCCCAGAGTTTTGTGCCAATTTTGTCCCAAAGCTCTCCATCAAGAGAGAACCCAGTTTTTAGAAATTCAGGGACATTTTTGCTTATCCATTTAAGAAAAGTAACTAATGCTGTATTAGATACAGGCTGATTTTGAAACTTTAAAACTAACCATAATACTTCAAGATTTACTTGTTGCTCCTTCCTTAGTGAACTCCCCATAGTTCCTGACTGCTCAACTTCTGTCCTACAGAATGGTGCAGATGCATGCAAAACAATCTGTTCGTAGTTCAGTTGGGTGGTGCTGCCAGACCAGGCTCACTCAGCCTCAGCTTTATTTGCTCCACAGCGGGCGCCATTCACAACATCTGAGGCATGGACTCAGATGTGAATGATCCAAATCATTTATTACAAGTTCTCACATCCCTTATATACATTCACAAGTTTCCTTTTTTAGCTTTCCCATCCACCTTTACATGTCAACAGAGTATTCTACAAACACTCTTTAACTGCGCATGCAGGCACTTATCCAATCAGAGCCATGAGCCATTCCTTTTGCTTTTTCTCTTCTTGTAGAGGTGTCCTTGGTTCTCAAGGTGTTTATCTCACCTTACAGCTGCTGCTCTGAATAGTTTTTCTTGTATTACCATAAGAGAATGGTTTTCATCATTATGTATCACAGTGGCATATAGCCTCTGTCTGAGAGCCAGATGTGTGGTAATGGATGCCAATTTAGAAATTTTGGGCCCATTAATTACCACAATTTCAGCTCCCATATCCCATAATCTCAACAGCAAAGATGGTATGCTCTTGCATAGTCTTTGCTTAAATTGTTGTAACAGATCCATGAGCTTGGTGGCTGCGTATGGACATGCTGTTACATGTAACGTGGTATGTGCAGGGGGCCACTCCTCAGGTGCCAACCCTGCTGGTCTGTCTTGAATTTTCTTTCTCTTCTGAGTTATTAGTGGCCTTATTTCTAGAGGATCTGAGGTTCCCAGATCCTCCAGTTGGCTTTTAGTTTGCTTGGCCTTCTTGGGTTTAACTAGGATCCAAGGAACCTGCTGATCTAAGTCTTTTTCCCCTTCTAGTGATATGGATCTTAATTTCAAAGGGGAAATCCCATTTAAAGGTGGGGCAGCTTGCCCTGTCAAAGATGTAATTTTATTTTCCAGCTGTCTAATACAAACTTTCAGAAGTTCATTTTCATCTTTTAATTCTTCTTCCAAAGAATGATATACATTAATAGTGAAAAGCAGTGGCCATGCCATGGCAGATACTGCTACTGTTCTTTCCTCAGATGTCAAAAAATTCTGTCTTAATTTATTCAAGAAATCAGCCATTTTTGATGGGGATTTAATAATGGGACTGTTGTCACTTACAGGTCCCCATTCTTCGATAATCTGAACAACACTTACCATGGGGAACCTAAGAATCCCAGGGTTTCCCCTGGAAGTTCCTCTTTTGGTGTATTCAGGGTCCCAGTGACCATCCAACACATAGGTTTTTTTTTAAGATAATCCATCATAAATAAGTGCCTGCCTGGCTCGCTAAATGTAGCAATTGGACAGAACATGATGGGAAAATGTTTCACCAGAGGTACAATAACAGAAGAATTAGCACAATAAAAAGGTGCTATAAAGGAAGGGAATAAGATTGCTCACCCTTATCAGAAGATACTAGGTTCACAGAGGAAAGCTTAACCAGAGAGGGATCTCTGGAAAGAAATCCATCCCCCAGTCACAATCAGACCTTAATTGGGGTCTAAGAGAGGTGGAGCCAGGCTCCATTCCTTCCAGTAGCACAGGTGAATTACTTTCAGCTGTGCTCCCAGGGCTGACTGGGTCTTTTCCCCAGGTGCTCAATCAGTGGTTCAGGCCATGTCTCAACAGTTCCGTACTGAAGCTAATAAATCAAATAAAATGAGAGAGGGACTGTCCAAAAGCTGGTTAGGGAGCACATGCTGCAGTGCTGAGTAGAAAGGGAAAAGAGGGACATCTTGTGACTTGCAAACAGTTTTATCTTTCTCTCTGAATAGAAAATGGAAACAGAACAGTGACCAGTTGTCTGAGATATGTAGTTCTCTTCTGAGATAAGTATACCCAGAACTATCAACAATCCATGGAACTGGAGCATTAACTCTTTAACTCCCAGTGTACTACATGATGTTATGATGTGGAATACCAATAAGAAAAATCATAAAACCATGACAGAGAGTGTTCAGATAAATATTTAAGTTAGCTTGCCTATTTAGCCTCATCGCTGGCTTAATTCCGAGGTATAATATTTCGTCATTGAGACGTTCATCAGAATAAATGTAACCTTGTTTTGTACTTCTGAAACATAGGTATAAACCATTGAAATACCTTGACCACTAGCAGGCAAGCATTTTATTTTATTTATATCTTCTTGCTATTGATTTACTTAGATTCCAGAAATATAGTTTAACTGTACAAATATTGCTGTCAATTAAAGTTTTTATATTATTGAGATATGTTTATAACTTTTAGTGTGGTTTTTCTTTTTTTTTTACTTCTAAAAAGTATTTCTATATGCACTAGAATTGATTAGCTTTTGTTATGTTTGAGTTCTCATAAGCATCAGCAGTCAAGTATTTCTTATTGCAGCTTCTTCTAAATAGGAACATGGTAATGTATAGTTTTCACTCCCTTTAGACAGTACTGTAGGAATGGAATGTTGTTTCTGCATTAGAACTAACAAGATAAATATTTTACTAATAGTTCTTTTTGGGGGGGTCTTTTTACTTCATCGGGGGTCTCTGATAGTCTTTGCATGCTCAGCAGATAGGTGAAGTAATTTATAGTCACAGAGATTAGGTAGATGGAGTAATTTATAGGTACAAAGACTGCAGCTCTTGTCTGTCCAGCCATCTGGAATACCTCTGAGCCTTGAGTTAAAGACAAGTTAGACATCCCACTCCTAAACAGTGTGATAATGCCTTTATGTTGGAAGACTACTAATTTTTGGTGGTAGACAGACAAGAGCTGAGTGATAGAGAATTTAAGGAGAAGTTAAATAATTATCAATATACATGTTTAGCTAGCAAAAAATTATGTTTAGCCAGTATGAATATATATATGTAATATTTTGTCACATGCTCATATACACTGCAAGAATATCCTGCACGAGATTGATCAAAACAGAGAACAAGTCATGACATAAGGAAGTGCCTGAAGAGGCATCAGGAAAGCCTGGCAGCCCCCCCCACCCTTGTGCTCTTTGTTTAACAAAGAACCATCCTTTGGACAGAAAGGAAGAGGCCTTAAAGAGAATCACCATGTCAGTACGATAAGAAGGGTACTGAGACATCCTGGAAAAAAGAGGATGACAACCAGCTGGTGACAAGATAGGCTATGAATCAACACGTGTCAGAATGTAATTAACAAATGTAAATCTTCAGTAAGATTGTGAACCTGGAGTACCCAGCCAATGGGGAAACGGGAGGGGGTAGTCATGGGGGAGACAAGGTACAAAAGCTGTACTATTGTGTCCATAGGTGTGCTCCTGCTTGTGGGACGCCTGCCATTGCAATTGCGAATAAAATCTACCTTTATCAGAGATACCATCCTGACAAAATTATTTGGATATTTCCAACAGTGCTTCCACTGAATCTAAGTTTTTGGAGGATGAGTGCAATATTCTTGTGTTCTTTCAATGTGCAGTTGGTGGCTTGATTTCTGTGTTCTAGTTTCATTGCCCTTGGCATCCCCTGATGTGCTTGCTGTATCAGTTTTACTACAAACCTCACTTTGCAGAGGTTCACTATTTATATGGGTGAAGTACTTTTAGTCCTAAATTTTGTAGTCGATGGCAGAGATGAAGAGGTTGCCATTGTCTACCTTTGAGAGGTGCAAAATTCTGTCTATAACGATAAGACAAAAGATTTAACTGACTATTTGCAAATATATATGCTGTGTAAATTACCACATTAAACAGTCTAAAATTGCCTTTTTCTTGTAAGAGTAATATCTAAACTTATTTCATTACTTCTGATGACTCCCCTTTGAATACAGCACCTTACTATGCCCAGAATCTCTGTCTATTATTGCATAGTTCCTGAGAGGTGGGGATTGGTGACTGCAGGCTGTAGTTGTAGTAGTAGTAGTACCATGAGTCACCTCACATACACCTTACCCTCTCTTCCCCCTTATAGCCATCACCACTTGGGAGCATATGGGTGTACAGGCCCCAGCTGTGGCCAGGAAGAGGTGGAGCTAGCAGTCTCTCTCCTCTCTACTTTGAATCTCATTCACTTCGCCTGCCTTTCGTCTGACTCCTACACATTACAGTTCTCTTTCCATGTTCCCACTGCAGAACGGAAGCAGTGGTAGTACCACTGATAGCTTTACAGCCATGTACTCGTATCTATCGTACTCAGGAATGCTCTGGAGTCACCTTCAGCACCTCTGACATACACTGTGGTGTTTCCTCCCTCTGTTAAGCCTCCATTTTACTCCTGCACCTCCCTGGGAGCAGGTACGTTCTTGCTGAGGGGTGGCAGAGCAGGGAAATTTGGGTTCTGCTTCTGAAAGATTAATGTGGTGGCAGCACATGTAGAGGAGTATCGCTGGGGATGGTTATGCCTTCTTGGGGAATTTACATTGTTTTCTGTGAGGTGAGAGGTGGTAGGGAGTCTTTCTTCTACCTTGGCGGCATCTTCCCTCTCGCTTCTTGACTTGGCGTATGCTACGTGGCTGAGAGGCTGTGGGCCAATCTGGCAGGTCCATCCTTCAGTAGAGCAGACAAAGGAAGCAAGACGAGGCTTCTATAGCTGTCACTGGGAAAGATGGGCGCAGGGATGGGAATGAGGGGAGACCTGCGGGGCCCTTTCAGCGGTCAGCATCGACTATGACTCAGGAATTGGGGAGAGACCCACGCCTGGTGGGGTGCACACCAGACTCCACAGATCCAGCTGGGTGCTTCCCACTTCTGTTGGTTTTTGTTTGTTTTTACTTAGCCCATCAACCTTTGATTCTTTTGTGTTCTGTCTTCTTGGTGGGGAAGAGGTGAGTGAGGTGGTGGTGGAGAAGCCATTGAAATATACTGTGTATTGAGCACTTAGCAGTGCCTTCCCTTTTGTCTGACTCATCGAGCTGGATTTATTCATCGTTGTGAAATGTCAGGTTTTGATCTGATTTTCTCCATGTTTACTTAATCTTATTGCTTCAACTAGAAGACACATGCCTAAAACATCCTTGCTGATTTTTATTTTTGGGGGGGATGTCTTTTTTTTTTTTTCTAGGGAGGGTGTTCAGATAAATATTTAAGTTAACTAGCCCATTTAGCCTGATTACTGGCTTAATTCCAAGGTGTGTTTATCAACTTAAAGTTAGTTTGGATTTCTATTCCCTTTATTATTTTAAATTAAATGTTAAAGTAACTTTAAGTACATTCATTACACATTTGATGAAGGACATGTTAGGATTCAACTGTAGATTACTAGAAGCACCCTTGGTATGCAAGGAAGAGTTTAGTTATATTGATCATTCAAATTGTCTTAATATCTGCTGTTGTTAAAACTGACTTTCCATTAGCACAGTTCTAATTTGGAGCTAAAAATATGTCTTAGTTATGAGACCTCATTAATTTCAATAATAACAATAAGGTGTTTATGCTCCCATTTCAGTTTCACTGGGTAAATTTGCGAGCAACTATGAAGGTCAGTGCTATAAATGAGTTAATATACTGAATAAAATGTTCCTTATACTAAGAAGTCAGGGTTAAACAGGAACATCGCTAGGTATTAAGACTTCTTTATTTTGGAGGGCAAAAAAGTTTTGTATTTTTGCAAATGTTTGGGTTGTAATCACCCACCCAGAAGAAGTTTAGGGGATTTGTGAGCCCCTGAGACAGTAATAATATTAGGCTTCCAATTACAACCAGTTATTTTCTGTTCTTGCTGTGAAATAGAGATGAAAATGACTGTCTGAGGCAACTACATCACACTACATCACCTACATCACAACTGTATTTTCTCGATTGACTTTATCCATGCTCTTTTTTCCTCTAGAAGAAACCTGTAGTCACGTTAATTGAATTCTCTATTTTTCTCTTAAATGAGTGTATGCTTGGCTACTTCAGTTCTGTGAGTTGTTGGCAGCCTTTATAGATATAAATAGAAGCTGATTTCAGAGGCTCCTGTTGACAAGGCTCTGTTTCTAAGCTTGGACAGTTACACTGCAGTTTTGTGAGAAGGCTGAAACTAATGTACCTCAACTTTGTGATCCAAGCTTCTGAGAGAAGTTCAGGAAAGCAGAGACATAATGGAATTAGTTTTCCAGGGAAATGGAACTGGACCTATAAGACTTAAGCTAGTTGCTGATTTTAGAGTACAAGTTTGTATAGGGGGGAATTTGAGAAATCTGTTCTCTCTTTGAAAACCTAATGTTTGCTGTTGGTTCAAAAGAATAAATGACAATAAATGACTTATTTTAGTGTTCTGGTTAGTAGATTATGAATCACGAGAACAGCTTTTCTATATTGTGGGAGCAGCCTTTCGCATAACTTGAGCAGGTATAAGCTGAAGGACGGAGGCTTGTGTAAATGTGAGCTCAAGAACAGAATGCAGAGGAGACCGTGGAGCTTGTTGTTGAATGAAGATAAGAAAGTAGAATAGATATCCCATTGTTGAAGTCAAGATGGCAAAACAGATGCCTCAGTTCAACGTAACATCAGTGGGAACTGGTTTGGGCTACCCCCCCCCTTAAAAGGTTGGAAATTTACAGTGAGAATGACTTCATCCTTCATCCCACGACCACCAGAGATGTTAATTATTTCTTGGAATTTCTGCCCATGTCCACGGAATGTAATGAGTATGTATACGTTATGCCTTTAAATATGTAGTTGCTGCTTCTTTCGGTGTGCATGTTTGGTGGGAGCGATCCCCCATGCACCCAGTGCTGTAATAAAGGGAATACCTACTTGACGTTATTCATTGTCGTGTCAAGTTACTTTGTCAATTTTCTCGGCTTCAATTAAATTCTGCAAAGTTCATTATAACCTGGTCAGGGATGTGTAAAAGCACAGTTCCTTAAGCACTGGATAACAATAATTTGACCTTTCAATTAGGGCGTGTATTTTAAATAGTGAAAGATCGTGTTGACCAAAGGAGCACAGAAGACTCGCTTGTAATATGTCAATACCAGCTTTAACACTTAAAACTGAATTTACTAAGTGGTAAAACATGCTAATTTGGAAATGAGCAAGTCAATTGAGATAGCACTTCGAGCTTACCTACATTAATAAAGGTAAAAGTACAGTCTGTATTTGTGTTCTAGAACAGAGCAATAATAAAGATTGACGTGTGGAATCAAACCCTATAACCCATGTAAGGTTATAAAGCAGGTATGTTTATTACAGCACTGGGTGCAAGGGGAATATCTCCTCCTAACTCACACACCAAGGAAAGCAGCAACTGCACATTTATAGGCATAGCGTATACATATTCATCAGATTTCCAAGAAATTGGTTATATATGCATTGGATGTTCCCTCCCTCTGAGCATGCCTCCTAGAATATGGGGAGGGTCTCTGGGCCCATCTGGTGGTCATTGAATGAGGGCTATTGCGAAACCTTTAGGGGGTTGCATTGTGTTGCAACAGCAAGTCTGCCTCCTTATCGTCACTGGACCCTCCATTGTGTTGTCAACTCTGCTTTCTTATCTTCATGGGACTCCTCCCCCAAATTGAGTTGCAAACAGCAGCTCTTCTTATCTTTGCTTGTCTTCAAGGACCTTGCATTCCTATCTTGCATCAGCCTGAACAGATGGAAGTCAGAAGGTACCAAATCCAGACTATATGGTGGGTGTGGTAGAACAGTCCAGCCAAGATAAGCAATGTGCTCCACAGTCTTCAAACTGGTATGGGGCCTGGCATTATCACGTTGCAAGAGAAGTGTTGTCTTGTTCTCTGGCCTGACTCTGGAAGTTCAAGCCTTCAGCTTTGTCAGCATTGTGATGTAGCAGAGTTGATGGTTTGTCCTGTTTCCAGGACATCCAGAAGGATCACCCCTTTCCTATCCCAAAAGAAAGTGTGCACTGTTCTACTCACTGAGGGCTGCATCTTGAACTTGTTGTTCAGTGGGAAATTCACGTCCCTACTCCATAGACTGCTGTTTTAACTCCAGCTCGTAGCAGTGACACTATGTCTTGTCACCAGTAACAATGTGATTCAGGAAGCTGTCACATTCAGCTTTGTGGACTGTTGGAAATATCCAAATAATTTTGTCAGGATGGTATCTCTGATAAAAGCAGGTGTCCTGCAAGCAGGAGTGCACCTACAGACACAATAGTACAGCTTTTGTACCTTATCTCCCCCATGCCTACCCCTCTCTCTTGTTTTCCCATTGGCTGGGTACTCCAGGTTCATAATCTTACTGAAGATTTACATTTGTTAATTACATTCTGACACGTGTTGATTCATGTACTATCTTGTGCCAGTCAGTCGCCTTCCTGCTGTTTCCAAGTGTCATGGTTTTGTAATTTTTGCTATCGGTATTCCACATCATAACATCATGCAAAGCATGGAGTTAATACTCCAGATACCTGGTTCTCAAAAGAGAAGAACTGCATATCCCAGAGCACCTCATGGCCAGAGAGGAAGATATGTCACGGAAGTCACGGGATCTGACAACAACAGCACCAGAAAGATATGCCAGTACACTAGCAGCAACGTTTGACAGATACGAGGACCAACAGAGAAGACCTGACGTGCCAAAATCAAACCCTATAGCCTGAATAAGGATATAGAGCAGGTATGTTTATTAGCGATGCGCATACGCCCTGGTGCAAGGGGGATAGCTCCTCCTAACTTGCACACTGTAGGGCAAAAGTTTGGTACAGATACAGGCTGAACTAATACATAATAAATGATTTTCTCGGAATTCGCATACATATTCATTACATATCCAAGAACCCATCAGCATATGCTCCCTCCATCTTGCGCGTGCACCGTGAGCAGTGGGGGTCTCCTCCTGGTGGTCATGGGATGAAGAATCATCGTCTTCCTCATGAAGGCTCGTAGTCTTCCTCACTGTAAACTCTTGACCCTGCAGGAAGGGCAGCCCCCGATCCAGTTCTAACTTGCCTTGTGGATATCTTATCATTTACTTACCAAATGTCCTCGAGCTGTTCTCAAAACTTTTATCTTTGTCCTTCACCCCCACATTGTTCTAATCCCAGCTTGTTGCAATCCTCATCCTTTTAGCAGCCTCTGCACATTTGCTTCTGTAAACTATCTTTTACCCTTTCTTTCTGTAAACCATCTTTTGCTCTTCAGACCCTTAGTTTTTGAATTGATTCTTATGCTCCAAAACTATGAACAACAGCTACCCCCAACTCACGCTTCCATTTCCGCCATCTCACAAGTAATGGACCAACTGAATGAAATGCAAGAGCAAGTGTCTCTATTGATTAATCGTGACAAATCCGTAGTAGTATGAGAAATGCTTGATGAAGATCAGGATAATCAAAAGAGTCTAATGAAGGAGCTGATCAAACTAATGAAAAACCAACTAATTAAAGGTGATGAACCCTCCTCACCTGTATCATCAAAAATCTCAGCTATTAAAGCCAAACACTTTCTGGCTCAAGTAAGGAATCCTAAATCACGAATTGCCTTGTGGCGTTACCTATGTGACCACAGAGAAGACATGAGGAAGTGGCATGACCAAGCTACTCCTGTACTACGAGCACGGGTGAGAGAATTACAAAACAGATCAATTACCAGTGCAGTTGCTCCGGTTACCACAGGTAATGAATAGAGGGGCCCTGCCCTCAGTCGGGGGGGGGGGAAGGGATAATAGAGTTCATTGGACTGTGTGGATCCGATGGCCAGGCACATCAGAACCACTGAAATATAAGGCAGTGGTGGATACCAGTGTACAGTGTACTCTAATGCCCTCGAGTCATGAAGGGACAGAATGAATCCATACTTCTGGAGTGACTGGGCCTCTCAAGAATTGCCTGTGTTGGAGGCCGAGATAAGCCTCACTGGTAAAGACTGGCAAAAACATCCTATTGTGACTGGCCCAGGTGTCACGGAGTTAACTAGATCAATTTATGCCCGTGACAGGGGGCAGTAGGCCCCTGCCCTCCCCACCCCCCCCTGGCCCCGCAAAATGGGAAGGAAGGAAGGGAAGGAAAAAAAAAAAAAACAGCAGCAACAATCTATGGAGGTAAACTTATTTTACTAACTATGATATCGGAATGCAAGATAACACAATATAATACAATCTAATTGCAATTGAGACTAATAAATCAAATAAGATATGAGAGAGAGTTCCCGAGACCGAGTCAAACCTGAAAAAAGCTTGGAACGGCTAGGAAAGCACCCTCCAGCACCCGCTGCCAGGCAGTAAGAGCCTGCCCCCCCCAGAAGGGTCAGATCCCATGACTTCCGTAATGTATAGGGATAGGTACGTAGAATTAGAGCATTAACACTTTAATTCCAGTACATGATGTTTTGATGTGGAATATTGAAAATCAAAAAAAAAACAAAACCATGACATTCCACCCCTTATTCTACATCACTACATCATGCTTTATATATATATATATACACATACATATACAAACAAAACAAACATTAAAAATGCATCACACACACACGTCTATATACATATACATAGAATTACTGTCTGCACTCCCCCAGCATCAAGTTTCCTTGTGGTACACATTGAACATCCCCATTCTTCTGCATTACCCACCAAGTGGACCCAGGTCCCTGGGCAAAAACAGTACCGCGGAGAGGTTTGCCCTTTCCAGAAGCTGGACGAACCCAAACTGCTTTTCCCAACATGCTCTTTACATGTACAACAGGGACCTTATCTCCCTCTACGGTATGTAGGGAGCTGGACTGGGTAGGACCATCACGATTGATAGATCCTCTGGTATTGACTAACCAGGTGGCTTCTGCCAAATGCTTCTCCCAGTGCTTAAATGTTCCGCCACCCATTGCTTTCAGCATAGTTTTCAACAACCCATTGTATCGTTCAATTTGACCAGAGGCTGGTGCATGGTAGGGAATATGGTAAATCCACTCAATGCCATGATCTTTGGCCCAAGTATTTACAAGAGAATTTTTGAAATGAGTCCCATTATCTGACTCAATTCTTTCTGGGGTGCCATGTCGCCACAGGACTTGTTTCTCAAGACCTAGTATGGTGTTTCGGGCGGTAGCATGGGGTACTGCATATGTTTCAAGCCACCCAGTGGTTGCCTCCACCATGGTAAGCACATAACACTTACCACTGTGGGATCGTGGCAAGGTGATATAATCAACCTGCCATGCCTCCCCATATTTAATACTTTTGCCATCGCCCTTCCTCCCAGAGTGGTTTCATCCTCTTGGCTTGTTTGATTATGGCACATGTGTCACAGTCATGAATAACCTGTGCAATAGCATCCATAGTTAAGTCCACCCCTCGGTCTCTAGCCCACTTATATGTTGCATCTCTCCCCTGATGGCCCGAGGTCTCATGGGCCCACCAAGCTAGAAATAATTCACCCTTGTTCTGCCAGTCCAGGTCTATCTGAGCCACCTCAATTCTGGCAGCTCAGTCTACCTGGTGGTTATTTTGCTGTTCTTCAGTAGACCGACTCTTGGACACATGAGCATCTACATGGCGCACCTTCACGACCATATTCTTTATTCGGGCAGCAATATCTTTCTACAGTTCAGCAGCCCAAATAGGTTTACCCCTTCTTTGCCAGTTATTTTGCTCCCACTGCTGTAACCACCCCCATAGAGCATTTGCCACCATCCATGAGTCAGTGTAAAGATAAAGCATTGGCCACCTCTCCCGTTCAGCAACATCCAAGGCCAGTTGGACAGCCTTTACCTCTGCAAATTGGCTTGATTCTCCTTTCCCTTCAGTGGCCTCTGCAACTTGTCGTGTGGGGCTCCACACAGCAGAATTCCATCTGCGATGCTTTCCCACAATACGACACAATCCATCAGTGAACAGGGCATACTTTTTTTCATTTTCTGCCAGAATACTGGCAGTACGCCTAGTCTTTCAAGGTCAAGTTTTCCAGCACAAAAACCTGGACTACTGATAATGCTCCCTAACGAAGCTCTCTAAGAGCGGAGAGAGAGATTCGTTCTAAAAGCTAAAAAGCAGCTATGCCCACATTCTCCACCAAAATCTGTCACGGAGTTAACTAGATCAATCTATGCCTGTGGACAGGGGGCATTAGGCCCCTGCCCCCCACCCACCCTGGCCCTGCAAAATGGGAAGGTGTCATGGTTTTGTGATTTTTGGTTTTCGGTATTCCACATCATAACATCATGTGGGGCACTGGGAGTTTAACTGTTAATGCTCAAGCTCTGGGTACCTGCTTGGAAGAGAAGAAGAACTACATTCCCATGGGGACTTTGCAGTCACAGAGAGTCTCGAGATATAACTCCTGGCAAGGTCACCTGATGCGCACTTTTTTCGCCTGCTCTTCGTCGGCTCACCTCCCTTTTTCTCCCTGCTGCTCAACTGGACTGCGCATCTCACCTCAGCGTTGTGGTGAGGCCTATCCACCTTTCGGACGTTCTCTCTCTCATTATATTTATTAGCTTCAAATTTAATTATATTGTATTATAGTGTGTTATCTTGAATTCCGATACTATATTTAGTAAATTAGTTTGTTTCTCCTCAGATCGTTGCTGCTGTTTTTAATTATTTTGGGGTCCCCTGTTCCCTTTTTCCGGAGGCGCGGATCTGCGAATCCCTCTGCCCCGCTAGTCACGGAACTGGGCCGAACCAGCCCGTAAACCGTTGACAGAAGGAAGGAAGGGAGGGAAAAAAAAACAAACAGCGGCAACAGTCTATGGAGGTAAACTTATTTTACTAACTATGATATCGGAATGCAAGATAACACAATATAATACAATCTAATTGAAACTGAGACTAATAAATCAAATAAGATAGGGGAGAGAGAGCTCCTGAGACCAAGTCAAACCTGAAAAGCTTGGAACGGCTAGGAAAGCACTCTCCAGCACCCACTGCCAGGCAGTAAGAGACCACCCAACCCGGAAGGGTCAGATCCCATGACTTCCGTAATGTATAGGGATAGGTACCTGGAATTGGAGCATTAACACTTTAATTCCAGTACATGATGTTTTCATGTGGAATACAGAAAACCAAAAAAACATAAAACCGTGACACCAGAGGCTCCATGTATACTTGGTATCAATTACCCAGAAGGGGGCATTTCAAGGATCCTAAGGGATATTGACGGGCCTTAGAAATAGCTGCTGTTGACACACACAACCTTAATCAGCTGTCTGTTTTGCCTGGCCTGTCAGAAGATCCGTCTGTTGTGGGGTTGCTACAAGTAAAAGAGCAACAGGTACCAATTGCTACAAAAACGGTGCACAGACAGCAATACTGCACCAACAGGGATTCCTTGCTCCCCATTCATAAGTTAATTCGTCAACTAGAGAGTCAGGGAGTGATCAGCACAACTCATTCACCTTTTAACAGCCCCATATGGCCAGTGCGTAAAGCCAGTGGAGAATGGAGGCTGACGGTGGACTACCGTGGCCTGAATGAAGTCACACCCCCACTGAGTGCTGCTGTGCCGGACATGTTAGAACTCCAGTATGAACTGGAGTCAAAAGCAGCCAAGCGGTATGCCACCATTGACATTGCTAATGCCTTTTTCTCCATTCCTTTGGCCACAGAATGTAGGCCACAGTTGGCTTTCACCTGGAGGGGCGTTCAGTATACTTGGAACCGTTTGCCCCAGGGGTGGAAACACAGCCCGACCATTTGCCGTGGGTTGATCCAAACTGTATTGGAACAGGGCAGTGCTCCTGAGCACCTGCAGGACATTGATGATATCATTGTGTGGGGTGATACAGCAGAAGTCTTCATGAAAGCAGAGCGAATAATCCAAATTCTTCTGCAAACTGGTTTTGCTGTTAAGCAAAGCAAAGTGAAAGGTCTTGCCCAGGAAATTCGATTCCTAGGTATAAAGTGGCAAGATGGCCGCCGTCACATTCCAGCAGATGTGATTGACAAAATCACTGCTTGGTAATAATGATGAAGACAGGGCACATATGAGGGATCTCCAGGAAATAATAGTCTTAGGAATTAAGGGAGCAGTGACTCAGTCTCAGAATTTTGCTAAAGCTTTTGAAATTCAGCAAGGTAAAGATGAAACACCAAGTGAATTTTTGGAGAAATTAAGGGATGGAATGCGAAGGTACTCAGGGCTGCATCCTGATGATCACATCGCACAGGGAATACTGAGGATCAATTTTGTCACTAAATCCTGTCCAGACATATAAAAGAGACTGCAGAAAATAGAAGGGTGGCATGAGCAGCCATTAGTGAATCTCCTGAGAGAGGCACAGAAGGTGTATGTTAGGAGGGAGGAAGAGAAGCAAAGACAAAAGACAAAAATGATGGTTGTTGCAGCGGATCAAGTGATAAAACAGAAAATGGAGAATTGGCAAAAGAGAGGTTCCCAAGGAAATCAGTACTCAAGGGGCAGTTGGGATAAAAGGAATCAAAACAAAAATAGGGAAGTGAGGAGGTCGTTTCCTGGACCTCCAGAGCAGAAAACAGCAACAAGAAAATGCTTTTGCTGTGGAAAGGAGGGCCACCTTATAAGGAGGTTCCCTGAGTTAGAAAAGGACGAGCGGTTAATTGCTGTTATGAATGAAGACTAGGTGTGTCAGGGGCTTTCTGAAAGTTGGGTCCACAAGGAGCCCTTGATAAATTTGAAAGTGGGACCTAATAAGGAAAAAGTTGTATTTTTAGTGGATACAGGGGCAGGTAGGTCATCTTTAGCTTATAAAATACTGGGACTTAATTTAACTGGGAACACCTTAAGAATAACGGGGGTTGAGGGATTAGAAATGATAGTTCCACTTTTTGAGACCACAGAATTAAAATGGGAAGATAAAATAGTTATGGGGCAATTGTTATATGTGCCGGAAGCAGGGATCAATTTATTAGGAGAGATTTAATAGTCAAATTAGGATTGCAGTTGAAAACTTGTGAAACAGGTATAAAGGTGTCAATGAATGTGTTAACAGCTGATGATGAAAAAGAAATAAATTCAAAGGTGTGGGCAGGGGAAGGAAACAGGGGTGGACTCACAATTACTCCATTAAAAATAACTGTCCAAGAAGGGAGTGAACCTGTGAAACAGCGACAATATCCCATACCTTTAGAAGGGAGAATGGGTTTAAAACCTGTAATACAGACACTGGTTAAGGATGGTCTTCTGGAACCTTGTATGTCACTTTATAACACTCCAATTCTGCCAGTATGGAAGGCAGACAGCACGTATCGGCTGGTGCAAGATCTAAGAAAAAATAATGAAATAGTTCTCAAGCGACACCCCGTGGTTCCTAACCCCTATACCCTAATGAATCAGATCCCACACGAACATAAATGGTTTGGTGTAATAGACTTAAAAGATGCTTTCTGGACCTGTCCTTTGGACCCAGAGAGTCGAGATCTTTTTGCCTTTGAATGGGAGTATCTGGAAACAGGATGAAAGCAGCAATATAGGTGGACTGTTTTACCCCAAGGGTTCACAGAATCACCTAATCTATTTGGACAAGTACTGGAAAAAGTTTTGAGAAAGTTTCATGCTGATGAAGAGGTAAAGTGGTTACAGGCTGGAGAAGAGGTGAAGTTGTTACAGTATGTGGATGATTTGCTGATTTGTGGGACAGAGGAGTTCAAAGTAAAAGAGATTACAAATAAACTCCTGAACTTTTTTGGGGAACATGGGCTAAGAGTGTCTAAAAAGAAACTGCAGTATGTGGAAAAAGAAGTCAGATACCCTGGGCATGTGATTTCTGAGGAGAAACAGAGAATAAATTCTGAAAGAATTGAGGGCATTGTGTAGTTTCCTCTGCCTGGAACAAAGAGGGAGTTGCAGAAGTTTCTAGGTTTAATTGGATACTGTAGAATATGGATAGAAGCATATGCACAGAAAACAAAGAGATTATATCTTAAACTATCAGAGGGACCCAACATATTAAAATGGACAGAAGAGGAAAAAGAATTAGTAGAAGTACTGAAACGGGACTTAATCACAGCACCAGTGTTAGAACTGCCTGCCTTAAAGAAACCATTTCACCTTTTGTAACTGTCAGTGAAGGAGCTGCCTTAGGAGTTCTAACACAAGATTGGGGAGACAAAAGAGAACCTATTGCATATTTGTCTAAGCTATTAGACCCTGTATCTCGAGGTTGGCCTGAATGTGTCCAGGCAGTAGCAGCAACTGCCTTATTGGTAGAAGAAAGCAGGAAATTGACCTTCAGGGGGCAATTGATTGTTGTCACTCCTCATCAAGTAAAAAACGATTCTCACTCAGAAAGCTGGGAGGTGGCTGACGGATTCTAGAATACTTAAATATGAAACAATATTGATTGAAAAAGATGATTTGATTATAATTACAAGCTCTATCACAAATCCTGCTTCCTTCTTAATTAAGGGAAGTGAAAACACCATGGATGTGGAACATAACTGCCTGGACTTAATAAATTTTCAAACACAGATAAGGTTGGATTTACAGGATGTACCTTTGGATGAAGGAGAAATTCTGTTTATAGATGGATCATCTAGAGTGATAAATGGGAAGCGGTGCAATGGTTATGCAGCTGTTGAAGGAGCAGAAGGGAAAGTAGCAGAAATGGGAAAATTGCCTAGTAGTTGTTCGTCTCAAACCTGTGAGTTGTTTGCCTTAAATCAAGCTCTGAGGCTGTTACATGGGAAACAGGGAACTATATACACAGATTCGAGATATGCATATGGAATGGTACATACATTTGGAAAAAAATGGGAAAAGAGAGGTTTGATAAACAGTAGGGGAAAGGAATTGGCACATGAAGAACTAATCAGACAGGTTTTGGAAAACCTGTTACTGCCTGAAGAGATTGCTGTAGTACATATAAAGAGACATCAAAAAGGAAATTCCCTCGAAGCACAGGGAAACTGAACCGCAGATCAAAAAGCAAGGAAGGCTGCTTTACAGTCAGAAAGGGTAATGAAACTGTCACAGGTGCCTGAGATAAAGCCGCCTCCTGAAAATCAAATCTTCATTGAGAAAGAGAAAGCAACTTTTAGAGAGTTAGAAGTAAAGGAGTCAGGAGGACGGTGGATTCTCCCTGATGGTAGGGAAATGGTAAACAAAAAAGTAATGAGAGAAATTTTAACCCTTTTGCATCAGAGAAGTCATTGGGGAGTGCAAGCAATGTGTGATGCTGTACTGAGGAAGTATGTGTGTGTAGGATTGCATACAATAGCAAAGCAGATATGCAATAGCTGTGTAACGTCAGTGAATAAACAGGAAGGCTATGAGAAAACAACCCCCAGGTGGAAGGGAGCCAGGACTTAAACCTTTCCAAAGTATACAAGTAGATTTTACTGAACTACCTAAGGTAGAAAGGTTCAAATATCTGTTAGTATTAGTACATCACTTGTTGGGTTGGGTAGAAGCTTACCCCTTGGTGTCAGCAACCGCTAGTGTAGTGACAAGGACAATTTTGGAGCAAATAGTCCCTAGATATGGGATTGTGCAGAATATAGACTCAGATAAGGGAAGCCACTTTACTTCACATATCCTACAAGAGCTAATGAGGACCTTAGGAATAAAGTGGGAATTCCATACTCCATGGCGCCCCCCGTCTTTGGGGAAAGTAGAACGAATGAATCAGATGCTGAAAAAGCACTTGTCAAAATTGATTTTAGAGACCAAATCACCCTGGACAAAATGTTTACCTTTAGCCCTTCTCAGAATACGAACCGCTCCCAGAAAAGACCTAGGAATATCACCATACAAAATGCTGTTTGGGTTGCCATACTTGGGAGGGAGTGGTGAGATACCCACTCTCCAAACCAAAGATAAGTTTCTTAAGACCTATATATTCAGGTTGTCTGCTTCTCTGTTATCCCTCAAGGAATGTGGACTGTTGGCTCAAACTCCACCTCTGGAATTTCCAGTGCACTCATTCCAAGCTGGAGACTGGGTTCTAATACGCACTTGGAAGGAGTCAAAGCATCAGACCGAGTGGAAAGGACTTTTTTTCAGGTACTGCTGATCACTGAAACAATGGTGAGGACAGCAGAGAAAGGCTGGGCTCACTACACATGAGTAAAGGCCTCTGCACATCCCGACATTGAGGAAACGGAAGATTCACTGGGAAGTAAGGATTAACAGACTAATGAATATAACTTTCGACTGGGAAGAAGTACTGATATATATTGAATGGGAGTGTCCTCAAAAGGGGTTGTTAATTTTTTTGGTTGTTTGTATGTCCATATTTGGAGTGCTAATTTGTAAACCAAAATTTCCAAGTTTCTATTAAGAAAGAGTATTAGAACAAGATATTGTAAACCAATCTGTTGTTTTAAACTATTGTCACAGAGTTATCTAGATCAATCTATGCCCGTGACAGGGGGGCAGTAGGCCCCTGGGCCCCCCCGGCCCCACAAAATGGGAAGGAAAAGGGAAAAGGGTGTCATGGTTTTATGGTTTTTTGGTTTTCAGTATTCCACATCAAAACATCATGTACTGGAATTAAAGTGTTAATGCTCTAATTCTACGTACCTATCCCTATACATTACAGAAGTCATGGGATCTGACCCTTCCGGGTGGGGCGGTCTCTTACTGCCTGGCAGTGGGTGCTGGAGGGTGCTTTCCTAGCCGTTCCAAGCTTTTCAGGTTTGACTCAGTCTCGGGAACTCTCTCTCCCCTATCTTATTTGATTTATTAGTCTCAATTGCAATTAGATTGTATTATATTGTGTTATCTTGCATTCCGATATCATAGTTAGTAAAATAAGTTTACCTCCATAGATTGTTGCCGCTGTTTTTTTCCTCCCTTCCTTCCTTCCCATTTTGTGGGGCCAGGGGGGTGGGGGGGGTGGGGGGCAGGGGCCTACTGCCCCCTGTCACGGGCATAAACTGATCTAGTTAACTCCGTGACAAAGGAATAGGGAGATGGGAGCTGGGAGCTGGGCTCAAGGAAGGAAAAAAAAACCAGCAGCAACGATCTATGGAGGAAAACTTATTTTACTATGAAAAGCTCCCCAGTAGGCCCCTGCCCCCCCACCCCCCGCCTGGCCCCACAAAATGGGAAGGAAGGAAGGGAGGAAAAAAACAGCGGCAACAATCTATGGAGGTAAACTTATTTTACTAACTACGTTGCTGATTTTCTAGGAACAGGACTGGGTGCCCTAAACAGCATAGACTCAGAATTGTTAATGAATAAAATGTCTGTAATAACTATGGACCTGAACCAATTAGAACATCCCACACGCTCCTCTCTTTCGGCACTGGGAAATAATCAATTATTACTCTCAGTTTTATTGCCTCATTGGGAAGAACTTAATTCCCAAGATCATCAGTTGATGGCTGAAGCGTTGGGTGTGCTTCAGGCAAGCATCTCTATGGCGCTGAGTTGCATACAGGCTCAATTATGGATACAGACAATGGTCTCCATATTGATAAGGGAAGGAGAAGATACTCTATCCAAGGAGATTTGAAAGATCATTTAGGACAATGCTAATGACTTCGAAAGAAGGTTCCAGTCTTGGTGGAATCTGGTTAATTTCACCTATGACCCGATACAAGATTCTATCATAGCATTTGTGATGACCATAGCCCAAGCATCAGTGTACACTATATATCCCATAATCGCCTTAGGTATAAATCATGACAAGTCTGTTCTTTACCCTACTGAATGCTGAGAACGGGCCTATCGCGAAGCTAAGAAATGGCAGATGGTTAATGTCAGTGCCTGTACAGTAAGAACTCAGCAAGGATTTGTGAAAGCAACACTATCAGGGCCCAGGATATTTGTCTTGACACAGAACAGAATGTATGTCATTTTGAGATCCATCCTAATGAAAAACCTGAAACTGTTTTGATCTATATAGGAAGAGGCTGTGTTTGTATGAGGATGCATTGTAATTTTATCGTGATTAATAATGATACTGTAGATACTAGAACTCATGCTTATCTTTGCATTTGTAACTTCACCAAAATAAGTGTGTGATTATACATATATTTTACCTGTCACCTCATATCAGCTACTATAATCTGATTACACATTGATCCAAGGTTTATTACCAGTTCATATCAGAATGAATATCACAGTGGTAAAGAATTTGTTACAACATAAGGACCTGAAACAGTTACTGAAGCAATCCAAAGAGAACGGACAAAACTCTGATCAGAGTACATGATGATGTGAAGGAAATATATTGAATAATGGAATGGGTAAAGAAAGATGGAGAACATAAATGGTGGGATGTTCTTTTTGGATGGTCACCCATTGCAACAGGGCTTTTCAATAAGATGCTGCATCCTATTGTAATTATTTTGATTTTATGCCTGATCTGCTTACACTTAATAATAATCTTATATATTAGAGTTTGGAAAATAGCAAGACAATTAGTTTTGATAGATTATTGCAGTCAATTAGCAAGCTAGGATATTAAGATAGTTTTCCTGTGTTAAAAGTGTTTCATAGTTAGGTGCAAAAACACAAGAGGGTAAAAAGAAAGAGGGGGAATTGTGAGAGGTAGATTGTTTTTGCAGTAGACGCTTTCAGCTTTCAGTATTTTCTGTATGTAGTATGGGCCTTTACTAAACTTAGAACCCTCTTGTGAAATAACTGTTTTACTTCCAGTAAGAAAAGTTGCTGAGCAGATTAAAAAGTTAAGATTTGGGGCTCTCTAATTGGGGTAGGATTGAGTCAGGTACAAGATAAGATAAAT
Organism: Crossoptilon crossoptilon; assembly: GCA_036346035.1. Classification (NCBI taxonomy): domain Eukaryota; kingdom Metazoa; phylum Chordata; class Aves; order Galliformes; family Phasianidae; genus Crossoptilon; species Crossoptilon crossoptilon. Next base: position 112,639 of record JARXNR010000346.1, on the reverse strand, counting down.
ATGCAGGGTGGAGAGAGAGCCTAGCACAGGACAGAACGAATGTGCTCATTCTTGGAATTATTGCCCTCCTATCTCCATGGAGGAGTACATAATATACCCAAGAAACAACAGGTTGGTAAGGGGCCTTATATGGAAATGTATCATAGCAACAGCAGCAGGGAGATTGTGAGCCTGAGATGCTCAACCAATGAGCAATTGCCAGGAGAGCATTACCTGCGTCGGGTTTAGGGTATATAATGGAATGAATTTTGATGACAGGTGTGCAATTTGTTCCTTGCCAATAGAGGGCATGCGCCCATTATTGCAATAACGAATAAACTTTGCTGCTATCACTAAGATCCTTGCCTAACTTGAAATTTTAGACTTTGAGTGTTTCTCACAGCTGCATATGAGGGTGTTCAGGCTGCTTCCGAAGTAATTGGTACTGAAATGAAGCTCCTTCTGGCATCTCAATGTGGGAATACAAGAAAAATGGTTCAGAGCAGAAGCTGTGGAGCAAGATAAACAGCATGAGAACCAAGGACACCGCTAGAAGAAAGAACATCTCACGGCTCTGATTGGATAAGCATCTGTGTGAATGGTTGAAGAGTGTTTTGTAGAATGCTCTTTTGACATGTAAAGGTGGATGGGAAAGATAGAAAAAGAAAACATATGAAGGTATATAAGTGATGTGAGAACTTGTGAATGATCCAAATCTCTGATTACATCTGAGTCTGTGCATCAGACACTGCATCTCGACTGCCAGTGCTGAACTGGATGTTTAAAGGAAAGGTTCCCTCCACCCATCATGCAACTTGGAGTAAGTGGATTGTGCTGGTTACACAATGAGCTTGGATGGGGAACCTCAGTCATCCAGGAATCTTAGAGGTGATCATGGACTGGCCTGAAGGTAAAAAGTTAGGAACATCACCAGGAGAAGAGGTATCGTGTGCTAAAGAGGCCCCACCATACAATGAATTACCAGAAAATGAAATTTGCCCTGTTCACAGATGGATCGTGTCGTATTGTGGGGAAGCATTGCAGACATTAAGCTGCTCCATCAGAAGAGGGGTGGCCAGAAGGGACAGGGAGGTGATTGTCCCCCTCTACTCTGCTCTTGTGAAATCCCATCTGGAGTACTGTGTCCGGGTCTGAAGCCCCAGTAAACGAAAGACAGGGAGCTGTTGGAGAAGGTCCAGAGGAGAGCCACAAAGATGATCAGGGGACTGGAGCACCTCCCCTATGAGGACAGGCTGAGGGAGCTGGGCTTGTTCAGCCTGGAGAAAAGAAGGCTGCGGGGTGACCTCATTGCAGCCTTTCAGTACCTAAAGGGAGCCTACAAACAGGAAGGGAATCAACTCTTTGAAAGGGTTGATGACTGCAGGACAAGGGGAAATGGTTTTAAGTTGAGGGAGGGAAGGTTTAGGTTGGACACCAGGGGGAAGTTCTTTACAGAGAGAGTGGTGAGGTGCTGGAACAGGCTGCCCAGAGAGGTTGTGGATGCCCTGTCCCTGGAGGTGTTCAAGGCCAGATTGGATGGGGCCCTGGGCAGCCTGGTCTACTATTAAATGGGGAGGTTGGTGGCCCTGCATGTGGCAGGGGAGTGGGAGATGGAAAGGACCTCAAGGATCATCTAACCAGGGCCATTCTGTGATTCCGTAATTGCTGAGGAATTGCAAGATCAGTTTGCGTTTACGTGGGGAGGCAGGCAGTGGACCTTTCAGCTCCTGCCACAGGGATACGCGCATTCGCCAACATGTCGTCACAATCCAGTGGTGTGTGACCTGGCTAATTGGAAAACACCTGATGATGTTAACCTATATCGTAATAATGATGATCTCCTGTTGACATCTGACTCACTGGAGGCGGTAGGACAGCCAGTGGATTCATTAACTACCTATTTGCAACAGAGGGGATGGGCTATAAATCTTGAAAAGGTGCAAGGTCCGAACCTGTCCGTAAAATTCCTGAGGGTGGTTTGGTCAGGAAAGACTAAAGTACTCCCCAGTACTGTCATAGATAAGGTTGAGGCGTTCCCAGTCCCTAAAACACCAAAGCAGCTGCAAGAGTTTCTAGGTGTATTGGGTTACTGCCATTCATTTATACCTCACCTAGCGCAGCTGCTAAGGCCACTGTACAGACTCACTGTCATGGCTTTATGTTTTTTTGGTTTTCAGTATTCCACATCAAAACATCATGTACTGGAATTAAAGTGTTAATGCTCCAATTCCAGGTACCTATCCCTATACATTACGGAAGTCATGGGATCTGACCCTTCCGGGGGGGGCGGTCTCTTACTGCCTGGCAGTGGGTGCTGGAGGGTGCTTTCCTAGCCGTTCCAAGCTTTTCAGGTTTGACTCGGTCTCGGGAACTCTCTCTCATATCTTATTTGATTTATTAGTCTCAATTTCAATTAGATTGTATTATAATGTGTTATCTTGCATTCCGATATCATAGTTAGTAAAATAAGTTTACCTCCACAGATTGTTGCCACTGTTTTTTTTTTCCTCCCTTCCTTCCTTCCCATTTTGTGGGGAGGGCAGGGGCCTACTGCCCCCTGTCACGGGCATAAATTCATCTAGTTAACTCCGTGACAGATTTTGGTGGAGAATGCGGGCATAGCTGCTTTTTAGCTCTTAGAATGAATCTCTCTCTCTTAGAGAGCTTCATTAGGGAGCATTATCAGTAGTTCAGGTTTTTGTGCAGGAAAACGTGACCTTGAAAGACCAAGCTGCTCCTGTACTACGAGCATGGGTGAGAGAATTAAGAAGCAGATCAACCGCCAGTGCAGTTGCGCCAGTTATCACAGGTAATGAATAGAGGGGCCCTGCCCTCAGTCAGGGGGGGGAAAGGGATAATAGAGTTTATTGGACTGTGTGGATCCGATAGCCTGGCACATCAGAACCACTGAAATATAAGGCATTGGTGGATACCGGTGCACAGTGCACTCTGATGCCCTCGACTTATGAAGGGACAGAATAAATCCATATTTCTGGAGTGACTGGGGGCTCTCAAGAATTGACTGTGTTGGAGGCCGAGATAAGCCTCACTGGTAGGAACTGGCAAAATCACCCTATTGTGACTGGTCCAGGGGCTCCATGTATACTTGGTATTGATTACCTCAGAAGGGGGCATTTCAAGGATCCTAAGGGATATCGATGGGCCTTTGGAATAGCTGCTGTAGACACAAACAACATTAAGCAGCTGTCTGTTTTGCCTGGCCTATCAGAAGATCCGTCTGTTGTGGGGTTGCTACGAGTAAAAGAGCAACAGGTACCGATTGCTACAAAAACGGTGCACAGACGGCAGTACCGCACCAACAGGGATTCCTTGCTCCCCATTCAGAAGTTGATTCGTCAACTAGAGAGTAAGGGAGTGATCAGCAAAACTCACTCGCCTTTTAACAGCCCCATATGGCCAGTGCGTAAAGCCAGTGGAGAATGGAGGCTGACGGTGGACTACCGTGGCCTGAATGAAGTCACACCCCCACTGAGTGCTGCTGTGCCGGACATGTTAGAACTCCAGTATGAACTGGAGTCAAAAGCAGCCAAATGGTATGCCACCATTGACATTGCTAATGCCTTTTTCTCCATTCCTTTGGCCACAGAATGTAGGCCACAGTTTGCTTTCACCTGGAGGGGCGTTCAGTATACTTGGAACCGTTTGCCCCAGGGGTGGAAACACAGCCCGACCATTTGCCATGGGTTGATCCAAACTGTATTGGAACAGGGCAGTGCTCCTGAGCACCTCCAGGACATTGATGATATCGTTGTGTGGGGCAATACAGCAGAAGTCTTCACAAAAGGAGAGCGAATAATCCAGATACTTCTGCGTGCTGGTTTTGCTATTAAGCGGAGCAAAGTGAAAGGACCTGCTCAGGAGATTCAGTTCCTGGGTATAAAGTGGCAAGATAGCCGTCGTCACATCCCGACAGATGTGATCAACAAAATCACTGCTATGTCTCCACCCACTAGTAAGAAAGAGACACAATCTTTTTTGGGTGTAGTGGGCTTTTGGAGAATGCATGTTCCAAACTATAGCTTCATTGTAAGCCCCCTTTATCACGTGACGTGAATGAAGAATGAGTTTACATGGGGCCCTGAGCAGCAGCAGGCTTTTGAACAGATTAAACAGGAGATAGCCCGTGCCGTGGCCTTAGGGCCAGTACGGACAGGGCAGGATGTAAAGAACATCCTCTACACTGCTGCTGGAGAGAAAGGTCCCACTTGGAGTTTGTGGCAAAGAGCCTCAGGAGAGACCCGAGGCCGACCCCTGGGATTCTGGAGTCGAGCATACAGGGGGTCGGAAGAGGGCTACACTCCAACTGAAAAGGAGATCTTAGCCGCATATGAGGGGGTTCGGGCTGCTTCTGAAGTGGTCGGTACTGAAACACAGCTCCTTCTGGCACCTCGACTGCCAGTGCTGAACTGGATGTTTAAAGGAAAGGTTCCCCCCACCCATCACGCAACTGATGCCACTTGGAGTAAGTGGATGGCGTTGATTACGCAACGAGCGCGGATGGGGAACCTCAGCCGTCCAGGGATCCTGGAGGTCATCATGGACTGGCCTGAAGGTAAAAAGTTTGGAACATCACCAGCAGAAGAGGTATCACGAGCTAAAGAGGCCCCACCATACAACGAATTACCAGAAAATGAAAGAAAGTATGCCCTGTTCACTGATGGATCGTGTCGTATTGTGGGAAAGCATCGCAGATGCTCCATAGATTGTTGCCGCTGTTTTTTTTCCCCCCCTTCCTTCCTTCCCATTTTGTGGGGCCAGGCGGGGGTTGGGAGGGCAGGGGCCTACTGCTCCCTGTCACGGGCATAAATTGATCTAGTTAACTCCGTGACACTCACAAAAAAGGGGCAGCTATGGGATTGGGGGAAAACAGAACAGGATGCTTTCCAACAGGCAAACCTTGCAGTTAAACAAGCCCAGGCATTGGGTATATTTGATCCTATCCTCCCAGCCAAGTTGGACGTTTATGTTACTCAAGATTGCTTTGTTTGGGCCTGTGGCAATGCCAGAGTTCTGTTTGGACGCCCATTGGCTTCTGGTCTCCGGTCTGGCATGGAGCAGAAGAAAGATACAATATGATTGAAAAACAGTTATTGGCTGCTTACGCTGCATTACAGGCAGTAGAGCTGATAACTCAAATGGCTGTAGTTATAGTTAAGACCACTCTGCCGATTCAGGGGTGGGTGAAAGATCTGACCCACCTTCCTAAGACAGGGGTGGCCCAAGCACAAACAGTGGCACGATGGGTCGCTTACCTCAGCCAAAGGAGCAGTCTGTCTTCATCACCCTTAAAAGAAGAACTTCAGAAGATCCTAGGCCCAGTGACCTATCACAGTGATGCACCAAAAGAAACACTGGTCGCTCCACCAGAGAAGAGTCCTGTTCAGGAGGGGAAATATCCTATCCCTGAAGATGCCTGGTATACAGATGGGTCCAGCAAGGGCAACCCGAGCAAGTGGAGAGCAGTAGCATACCATCCTTCCACCGAGACAATCTGGTTTGACGAGGGGGATGGTCAAAGCAGCCAATGGGCGGAACTGCGAGCCGTGTGGATGGTTATAACCAAGGAACCCGGTGATGGTATCCTGAATATCTGTGCAGATAGTTGGGCTGTGTATTGGGGGCTCACTCTTTGGACTGCCCAGTGGGCCACCCAGGAATGGACTATCCACGCCCGACCAATCTGGGGCAAAGACGTGGTTAGACATATGGAATACAGTCAAACACAGGACTATATGTGTCTACCATGTTTTTGGTCATCAGCCCCTACGGTCACTGGGAAATGATGAAGCTGACACGCTGGCTCGAGTTTGATGGATTGAGAATTTGCCATCTGAGAACATTGCCTGTTGCTTACATCAGAAACTGCAGCATGAGGGACAAAAGACAATGTGGGCAGCTGCTAAAGCATGGGGACTGCCCATACAGCTACCTGACATCGTCCAGGCATGCTGGGATTGTGATGCTTGCTCTAAGATGAGACTGAGATCGTTGCCCGAAACAACAGCCCATCTTGCTAGAGGACACAATCCTCTCCAGCGATGGCAGGTCGATTACATTGGGACCCTTCCTCGGTCTGAGGGGGCGAGATATGCCCTGACCTGCGTCCACACTGCAAGTGGGCTACTGCAGGCCTATCCAGTACCGAAAGCAAACCAGGCATATACCATCAAGGCACTGACTAAACTGATGTCTGCCTACGGGACACCTCAAGTCATCAAGAGCGACCAAGGGACTCATTTTACTGGTGCAACAATACAGTGCTGCGCAGAAGAAAATAACATCGAGTGGCGATTCCACCTGCCATATAATCCAATGGGGGCAGGCCTCATTGAACGTTATAATGGTATTCTTAAGGCTGCCCTGAAGACAGACTCCCAGTCCCTGCAGGGGTGGACGAAAAGACTGTATGAAACCTTGCAGGACCTGAATGAAAGACCCTGAGACGGCAGACCCAGTGCCCTGAAAATGTTACAGACAACATGGGCCACTCTGCTTAGGATCCAAATTACTGGCACTGATCATCAGGTAAGACCCCAGATTGGTAATGAAAATAATCTTCTGCTCCCTGCCCCTAAGAATTTAGATCCAGGCACCCATAGAATAAAATGGCCTTGGAAGGTGCAGGTAGGACCCAAGTGGTGTGGCCTACTTGCACCTTGGGGGAGATTGTTGGAGGTGGGAGGCTCAGTAGTCCCTCCTGGCCTACTGACATTGTGGTCAACACTCCGATCTTCATTGCTAAAGGGACCCCCATCATGTCCCTATGGCAGATCAGGACACCTCCTTTGGTGCCTGATGTAGTTATGCGGCTGCAGACATCTGACCAGAAGGTGTGGTACAGGCAGCCAGGACATGCCCCAGTGCAAGCGGAAGTGTTGACCCAGGATAGAAATACGGCCTGTATCTTGCCCTGGAGAGCAGACCTTCCCCTCCTGGTACCTCTGAAACATCTGTATTACTTCCCATGAGTCTTTGAGCCTTCAGGATCACCGGAAGGAATGAAATGCCATCAAAGCATTCCAGTGTTACAGTCAGATCACGTGCTACACCCGGTGATGGTCTACATGGGACTGATGGAACATAGTACGGACCTGCACTTAATGACCACATGCCTCCAGTAACATCATCTAGTACTGGCCTATAAAAGAATATGAATGTTCACCGATTGTCACTCGTCTTGAATCAGCATGTGTCGCGATGGAAATTGTATAAGCGTTGTTATGTATCAGATTTCTGTAATAGAAAAGCTTACCCTTTTGTCAACCTGATCGTTGGTTCAAGCCGTGAAGGGGTGGAGTGTATGGGAACTGCTGAATCACAGCCTGAATCTCTGGTTGATCACCTGAGGTGAGCAATGAGTCAGCCCTGGGAGCACAGGTAAAGGTAATTCACCTGTGCTGCTGGAAGGGGTGGAGCTTGGCTCCACCTCTCCTAGATCCCATTTAAGTGTTGACTGCTGCTGGAGATTGTTTTGTTTTATTGATCTCTCTTTTTGTTGTGTTTTGTGAGATTATAACCTTGTTGTTTTGGTTTTTTTTTGTGTTAATTTTTTTTTTTTTTTTTTTGCTTGGAGCTCTGTTTGTTTATTGGTTGTATGCTTGTTTTAATACTTTTTGGGGTGGCCAGAGGCTTTTCTTTGTCTTACTAAGAGGCTTAGGGAGGTGGTTAGAGTCCCATTTGAAGTTAAATTTCTAGGTTTGGTATTTCTGAAGAGTTATATTTAGGTAATGATTCTCACTTTATTTCAGTAGTGGATTGAGGGATATCTAAGTTCCTACAGTTTAAATGGGTTTTTTACATCTCTTGGAGGTCACAAACAAGTGGGCTGGATGAATCAGAATTCAGAAGGACAACTTCTAAAATTGTGTCAGGAAACACTTCAACTGGATGGTGGTTTTACTTATTGCATTAATGAGAGTCAGCGTCACATCTCAAGCAAGGGAAGAGGTAAGTCCTTTTGAGATTTTGTACTGGTAATCTTACACTGTTAATAGTATGAAGCATAAACTTGAATGTAGATGTATTGAAGGGGATTGATTGGTAAGGGAATACTTGTTGCTTTTGTGGATATTATCTTTTTGCTAACTCTGCTATTACTGGATGCTTCAGCCCGTGTTTTCCAGCCTGGTGATGTGGTATATATCTGGACTTGGAAGGATGAGCCATTAAAGAAATGTTGAAAGAACTGTTCTTGTATATAGTCAAGAACACACAACGGTGAAGGTGGAGACAGCCACTACACCAGAGTGAATAAGCCATCTCCAGAGCGATGGTAGACCTTGACCACTATTGGGGGACTGTTACGGTTTGGCGATGACAAGGGGGCAGAGGGACCCACGAACCCACACTCCAGGTAATTAAGAGGGTGGAAAAGATAGAGAAATGGACCTGGATGAAGGATAATGGTGGCAACAAACTAAGGAAATAAACTTAATTTACTAAATATAGTATTAGAATGTGAGATAACACAATATAATACCATATGATTGGAGTTGAAACTAAGAAATGAAATAAAATGAGAGAGTTTCCAAAACCCAAGTCCTTACTCTAATGCTGTAGGCAAAATGGCCAGGGAGCAAAGAGGATGTCTCGTGACTTCCAGTCAGTTTTATCTTTCCCTTAGAAAGGAAAACAGAAATGGAAAAAAATGAAGTCTTCTGAGAGTTGTAGTTCATTCTTCTTTTCTGAGACCTAGAGACTGGAAATATCAACAATCAATGGAACTGCAGCATTAACTCTTCAACTCTCAGTGCACTGCATGATGTTAAGATGTGGAATACCGATGGAAAAACCATAAAACTGTGATAGAACTTAAAACTAAAGATTTCCAGGAGTAATTTGAGCTGATGAACTTCGCCTGGAGTTCAGGAAGTTAGACTCTCCTCAAGGATTGTTGATATTGTTTTGTGTATTGGTAGTATTAACCCCCTAACTTTAATCTTGCTTTGCAGAAGTCCAGACTTATTTGGGAACAGTAGTCACTCAGGTAAGGGGGGGAAGTTGTTTTTGTTAAGTTAAGCAGTGTCATAGAATCACCAAGGTTGGAAGAGACTTCCAAGATCATCCAGTCAAACCGTCCACTTACCACCAATATTTCCCCACTAAATCATGCCCCTTAGTACAACATCTAAATGTTTCTTGAACACCTTCAGGGATGGTGATTCCACTACTCTTCCAGAGAAGAAATTTTTCTTAATATTCAACCTGAATCTCCCTTGGTGCAACTTAAGGCCGTTCCCTATTGGTAGCTACCTGGGAGAAGAGGCTGACCTCTACCTTGATATAACTTCCTTTCGGGTAGTTGTAGAGGGCAATAAGGTATCAGAGATGCACATACAGAGGATGTATGATATTAACTTGGAAGATAATATGCTATCCAAAGATCCGGATGACATCAGGTGCATGTGATCTGTGTGGCAGAGATCTGTATGGAGTGCATCATCATCATACGTCAATATCCTGGCAGCAGTGACCTGGAAAGATAAAGAAAGACCAACAGAGGATGAAGTAGCAAGCCTACTTCAACAGCATGATATTTTTTTCCCTCCCTACAGGCCTCAGTCTCACCTGTGGAGAAACTGTTCCAGGACTTCCAGCAATTCAAAGACAGTAGGTCCTACTCCCCACCTGATAATGCCAGTATCACAGCTATTAAAATAAAGTGTTCCTCTGCTTAGGACAGAAGATCAAGTGGGCAAACATCATGTGCCATCCTGTGGTATTACCTGTGTGATCATGGAGAGAATGTGAGGAACTGGAATGGAAAACCCACCTTGACCACAGAGGTATGGCTATGTGAGTTGCAAGGAAGAAAGAACTAAAAGCAAACTAAAACCACCTTCCCCTCCCCATGTCATGGTTTATTTTGGTGGAGAATGTGGGGATAGTAGCCTTTTCTTTGTTTGTTTTTGCTTTTGGCTCTTAAAACGAATCTCGCTCTCTGCTCTTAGAGAGCTTCGTTAGGGAGCATTATCAGTAGTTCAGGTTTTTGTGCTGGAAAACTTGACCTTGAAAGACCAGGCGTACTGCCAGTATTCTGGGATATTTGTAAACTTTGAGCACTGCTTAGTCTGGGTAGTGCCTTTTTTTCCTTGGCGCCCCCCCCCCCCCCCCCCCCCCCCCCCCCCCCCCGTTAGTTTCAATTCATTAACCCTTTTTGAGCAGAAACCAGCGATGAACCCACTCTTTTTTGTGGGAGTGCTGAGTAAGGGATTAAAAACTATGGTGTTACTCGCGACCTACTGGCCAATCATCAATGCCATAATTACTTGTTGTGGAATTGTGTTCGTATATAATCAAATAAGGGCACTGACGGAGATGCCTGTATGGTACCTATATTGGTACCTATATGCAATGTTTAATATGAATTTTGACACTTGCATCCCGGATGGAATGGCTAATTTCACAAGCAACTACATCCCAAACGGAGTAGCTAATTTGACAAACCACACGATGTTCAAACCAGTTTGCAGGTTTTCCTTTCGGTTTATCAGACGTTTTTCCAATGCTGAGTTAATTTTCGTGCTTGTGGGCGTAACAGTCCTGTTCATATCAGTCTTCCTGAATGTATTTCTATACAGGACTATAAGGACTACAATTAAGCAGAAGGAGTCTACTCCAAAACCAGAGAATGCTGACTGGCAGGGAATATGGAGAGGTTTAGGAAAAATATTAAAAGTGCCCCTGAGCACTTGAAGTACATTGATGACATCGTTGTGTGGGGCGATACAGCAGAAGAAGTCTTCACAAAAGGAGAGCGAATAATCCAGATTCTTCTGCGTGCTGGTTTTGCTATTAAGCGGAGCAAAGTGAAAGGACCTGCTCAGGAGATTCAGTTCCTGGGTATAAAGTGGCAAGATGGCCGTCGTCACATCCCGACAGATGTGATCAACAAAATCACTGCTATGTCTCCACCCACTAGTAAGAAAGAGACACAATCTTTTTTGGGTGTAGTGGGCTTTTGGAGAATGCGTGTTCCAAACTATAGCTTCATTGTAAGCCCCCTTTATCACGTGATGCGAATGAAGAATGAGTCTTCATGGGGCCCTGAGCAGCAGCAGGCTTTTGAACAGATTAAGCAGTAGATAGCCCATGCCGTGTCCTTAGGGCCAGTACGGACAGGGCAGGATGTAAAGAACATCCTCTACACTGCTGCTGGAGAGAAAGGTCCCACTTGGAGTTGGTGGCTGTCATGGTTTTGGTTTTTTTTGATTTTCAATATTCCACATCAAAACATCATGTACTGGAATTAAAGTGTTAAGGCTCTAATTCTACGTACCTATCCCTATACATTACGGAAGTCATGGGATCTGACCCTTCCGGGGGGGGGCAGTCTCTTACTGACTGGCAGTGGGTGCTGGAGGGTGCTTTCCTAGCCGTTCCAAGCTTTTTCAGGTTTGACTCGGTCTCGGGAACTCTCTCTCATATCTTATTTGATTTATTAGACTCAATCTCAATTAGATTGTATTATATTATATTATTTTGCATTCTGATATCATAGTTAGTAAAATAAGTTTACCTCCATAGATTGTTGCCGCTGTTTTTTGTCCCTTTTCTCCCTGCTGCTCAACTGGACTGCGCATCTCACCTCAGCCCTCCGCGTTGTGGTGAGGCCTACCCACCTTTCGGACATTCTCTCTCTCTCATTATATTTGATTTATTAGCTTTGATTTTAATTATATTGTATTATAGTGTGTTATCTTGCATTCATTTACTATATTTAGTAAATTAGTTTGTTTCTCCTCAGATCGTTGCCGCAGTTTTTAATTATTTTGGGGTCCCCTGTTCCCTTTTTTACCGGAGGTGCGGATCTGTGGATCCCTCTGCCCCGCTAGTCACGGAACTGGGCCGAACCAGCCCGTAAACCGTTGACATTTTGGTGGAGAATGCGGGCATAGCTGCCTTTTTTGTGTGTTTTTGGCTCTTAGAACGAATCTCGCTCTCTGCTCTTAGAGAGCTTCGTTAGGGAGTATTATCAGTAGTTCAGGTTTTTGTGCTGGAAAACTTGACCTTGAAAGACCAGGCGTACTGCCAGTATTCTGGGATATTTGTAAACTTTGAGCACTGCTTAGTCTGGGTAGTGCCTTTTTTTCTTCCCCCCCCCTCTTGTTAGTTTCAATTCATTAACCCTTTTTGAGCAGAAACCAGCGATGAACCCACTCTTTTTTGTGGGAGTGCTGAGTAAGGGATTAAAAGCTATGGTGTTCTTCACGACCTACTGGCCAATCATCAATGCCATGTTTACTTGTTGTGGAATTGTGTTCGTATATAATCAAATAAGGGCACTGACGGAGACGCCTGTATGGTACCTATATTGGTACCTAAATGCAATGTTTAATATGAATTTTGACACTTGCATCCCGGATGGAATGGCTAATTTCACAAGCAACTACATCCCAAATGGAATAACTAATTTTACAAACCACACGATGTTCAAACCAGTTTCCAGGTTTTCCTTTCGGTTTATCAGACGTTACTCCAATGCTGAGTTAATTTCCATGCTTGTGGTCGCACTAGTCCTGTTCATATCACTTTTCATGAATGTATTCCTATACAGGAATAGTAAGCGGAAGGAGTCTCCTCCAAAACCAGAGAATGCTGACTGGCAGGGAATATGGGGAGGTTTAGGACAAATCTTAGAAGCATGGGGACCCGCAATGTCATGGGATTTCACTCTTGAGCACCTGTGGGATCCCCAGAAACTTAGCCAGTATTTGAGACAGGGGCAGTGCGGCTCAGGTAAATCTAAGGAGGTACAACTTATTTGGGGTTTGGCTTGTGCTTACCGTGCCATATATAATACTGTTTTGGAGAGAGAGAGTTTCCAAGCTGAGGTTCAAGCCAAAGGGGAGAATCTCCAAGTCAAATCTGATCAATTACAGGAGACACCAGTAACAATATCAGTTGCCCCTGTGGAAGGCAAGAAATGGAAACGAGTGTCCTCGCGTCTGGAACGAAAAAAAGAAGAAGAGGAGGAGGAGGTGGAGGAAGATCCAGGTGAGGGGCCCTCCTCGGAACCACCAAAATCAAGAAAGGCAAAAGGAAAAACGAAGAGACATGCAGAAGAGAGTGATGAAGAGGAAGTTTCTATTACTACTCGTCGGCCTCTGAAGATGACTGAAATCCAAGGCTCAAGAAAGGAATTCATACGGCGCCCAAATGAAACACTCGTTTCCTGGTTAGTTCGCTGCTGGGACGGCGGGGCCAGTAGCTTGTCTCTAGATGGTAATGAAGCTCGCCAACTAGGAGCCATTGCCAGAGATCCAGCTATTGACAGAGCAATTAGTCGATGTCTGGATGAGGCTGCCTCCCTCTGGGAACGAATATTAGCAGCCGTGAAGGAAAGGTACCCCTTCAAAAGCGGCTTGAAGCCTGTGACGAAAAGATGGGATACAGTTGAACAGGGTATCCAGTATTTGAGGGAAATAGCCGTGGTGGAAATGTTGTATGACCCTAACTGTGTTTTTAACGACCCACAAAGCCATGATCCTGAGAAAGTGAGGACAACGCGTGAAATGTGGCAACAACTCACATCAACAGCACCAGCCAGATACGCCTCTGCACTATTGGCAGCATCTGACAGATATGAGGACCAACAGAGAAGCCCCTTAGTTTATGAATTGATTCTTATGCTCCAAAGCTATGAACAACAGCTACCCCCAACTCGCGCCGCCATCGCCGCCATCTCACAAATGACGGAGCAACTGAATGAAATGCGAGAGCAAATGTCTTCACTGATGAATCGTGACAAACCTGTAGAAGTATCAGAAACGCTTGATGAAGATCAGAATAGTCAAAAGAGTCTACTGAAGGAGATGAAGGAGATGATGGAACAAGTGTGGATCCAACTAACTAAAGACGATGAACCCTCCTTCTCAGGTGCAAAATCAAAAATCTCAGCTGTTAGAGGCAAACGCTCTCCAGCTCCAGGAAGGAATCCTACATCGCGACTTGCCTTGTGGCGTTACTTACGTGACCGTGGAGAAGACATGAGGAAGTGGCACGACCAAGCTACTCACGTACTACGAGCACGGGTGAGAGAATTACAAAGCAGACCAACCGCCAGTGCAGTTGCTCCGGTTACCACAGGTAATGAATAGAGGGGCCCTGCCCTCAGTCAGGGGGGGGAAAGGGATAATAGAGTTTATTGGACTGTGTGGATCCGATGGCCTGGCACATCAGAACCACTGAAATATAAGGCATTGGTGGATACCGGTGCACACCCCACCTCATTCTTCAGCCTCCTCCCCCTCAAGCAGTGCAGAGGGATGGGGAAAGGGGGTTACAGTTAATTCATAACGCTTGGTCTCTGCCACTCCTTCCTCCTCACTCTTTTCCCCTGCTCCAGCATGGAGTCCCTCCCACAGACTGCAGTCCTTCCTGAACTGATCTGACCTGACGGGGACTTCCCACGGACTGCAGTTCTTCAAGAACTGCTCCAGCATGGGTCCTCCACAGGCTCCAGCGTGGATGGATATTTGTTCCAACGTGGCACTCCATGGTCAGCAGGGGACAGTCTGCTCTACCATAGTCCTCTCCATGGGCTGCAGGGGAATATCTGCACCAGTGCCTGAAGCACCTCTTCCCCTTCCTTCTTCATTGACCTTGGTATCTGCAGGGTTGTTTCTCGCTACGTTTTCTCACTTCTCTTCCAGCTACTGTGACACAGCTAAACACAGGTCACAACCAACATTGCTCATTGGCTCAGCTTTGACCAGTGGTGGTTCCTTTTTAAAGCCAGCTGCAACTGGCTCTTATTTAACGTGGGACAGATTCTGGACTCTTCTCAGAGGCCAAAACCCTGCCGCATAAACCCAGTACACAGTGAATCAAAATTGGGGTGCTAACACAGGAGCAAACATGGTCAAATACAGGATTGTTCACCAGAATTTAATAACTTATCTTGGGGGAGAGGAGGCAGGGAAGAAAAACTAAGACCATTTTAGCTTTAACTATTTTCAAAATGAAGTATATTTGTTTCAACTCTTATACATAGATTGGAATTCAAAAGAACCTGTGTGTGTATCTTTTTCTATCAACAGGCCTTTCCAGATAGTGGATGTTGCCTTTGGACAGGCTTTTGACATAGTCTTCCGTGGTATCCTTATACCCAGTTCATATCTCACAAAATTGACGAAGTAGATGATCGTGTGGTGTTGGTGGGTGGGGGAAAAAGGTTTTATTGCTGGAATTGGAGAGTTGTGATCAGCGGTACAGGCCCTGGTGGAGAAGTTCAGTATGAGGCATCGGTATGCCCTTGCAGTGAAGGCCAACCCAATACTGGTCTGTGTTAGCAAGTATATAATACTTGGTCAAGGGAAGAGATTCTTCCCCTGTATTCATCACTTAAGACGCAAGGTATGGTCTTGTACTAGGGAACACAGAACTATATACAAGATAGGCATGAACATACTGGAGCGAGTCTGGTGGATGCCACCAAGATAGTTGGAGGATGGAGCATGTGATGTGTAAAGGGGGAATGAAAAAAAAAAAACCTTGTATCTCTTGAAGATAAGGCTCAGAAAGAACTTATTCCTGTCTAAAACTACCTAATGGGAGGGAGTCACGGTCACGAGTGGTGTTCCCCGAGGGTCGGTATCAGGGCCTGTCCTGTTCAATATCTTTATTGATGACCTGGACAAGGGGATTGAGAGCACCCTCAGTAAGTTTGCAGATGACACCAAGTTGGGAGGAGGTGTCAGTCTGCCTGGGGGTAGGAAGTCCCTACAGGGGGATCTAGACAAGCTGGGTCGCTGGGCTGAGGCCAACGGGCTGAAGTTCACAAAGACCAAGTGCCGGATCCTGCACTGTGGCCACAACAACCCCAGGCAACGCTACAGGCTTGGGGCAGAGTGGCTGGAAGATCGTGTGGAAGAACTGGGCCTGGGGATGTTGGTCAACGTTTGGCTGAACATGAGCCAGCAGCATGCCCAGATGGCCAAGAAGGCCAATGGCATCCTGGCTTGTGTCAGAAATAGTGTTGCCAGCAGGAACAGGGAGGCGGTCATCTCTGTGTACTCAGCACTGCTGAGGTCGCACCTCGAGTACTGTACTGAGTTTTGGACCCCTCACTACAAGAAATACATTGAGGCCCTGGAGCGTGTCCAGAGAAGGGCAACAAAGCCGGTGAGTGGTCTGGAGCACAAGTCTTATGAGGAGCAACTGAGGGAACTTGGATTGTTTAGTCTGGAGACGAGGAGGCTCAGGGGAGATCTTATTGCCCTCTACAACTACCTGAAAGGAGGTTGTAGTGAGGTGGGAGTTGGCCTCTTCTTTCGCATAACTAGCGATGGGACTAGAGGGAATGGCTCAAGTTGTGCCAGGGGAGATTCAGGTTGGACATCAGGAAAAATTTCTTCTCCAAAAGAGTGGTTAGGCGCTTCCCAGGGAGGTGGTGGAGTCACCGTACCTGGAGGTGTTCAAGAAACATTTAGATGTTGTACTAAAGGACGTGGTTTAGTGGGGAAATATTGGTGGTAGGTGGACGGTTGGACTGGATGATCTCGGAGATCTTTTCCAACTTTGGTGATTCTATGATTCTATGAGTAGAGAAGCTGGAGCCAGCCTCTTCTCAGAGGCTTGCAGGGATACACAAGAGGCAATGTACTTAAGTTGGAACGTGAGAAATTCTGATTTTATATACAGAAAAAAGCTTTTTCAGCATGAAGGTGGTTAAATGCTAGAACAGTGTACCAGAGAGGTTGTGGGATTTCAATCCCCGGAGATATTCAAATCTCAACTGGATGAGGACCTGAGCACCCTGCTTATTGGCTCTACTTCGAGTTGGGGTTTAAACCAGAAAACTTCAGAGGTCCCTTCCCACATAAGTTATTTTGTATTTGCATCACTTGTGATCCATAGGTCAGTGATAGCTCTTGAAGTCTTTACTAGTATATGTATAAAGCTGTTTTGTCGTTCCTTTTTGTTACTTTTCTTGTGTTCGTGTACTGTTAGGGAGGGATGTTTAGGCATTTAATGGTGAGAAATAGGTTTGAGGCATGTAAAAATGATATGAGACTAGAAGAGGATCATATTATGGTATATTTTGGATAATTCCTGTGTATGACAACAGGAGAGAAATAAGAAGCCAGTGGGGTGACCCTTGATCACGAGGCAGACAGATGTTTGGGTTTCGTATTTGGGGAAAGTACAAGCCAACAGTTAAGAAGCATGGAGAATGGTGAGTAAGAAAGAATGGAGGGGAAATGGAAAAAGGTTAAACCTTGACAAAAGACGGCATGACAATTCTTGAGGGTGGTTGTTGTTGTTGTTGTTGTAAATATTAGGACTACATGCTTCCCGTATTAAAGACAGCATTTTCCTAGTATTCCTTTTCCTTGTAAGTCATTGTAGTTTCTGTGGATGTGCTATCTGACCAGGAAAGATTGAGAGTGGGAATGGTTGCAAAGGTATTCACTATACTTCCACTGAAAGAAAATGTTTGAGAATTTCTCACAGTAGATATCCGGTAATATTTAAACAATACAGTGTAGGTTTTTTTATGTTCTCCTATGTATTTTTTTTGGTACACTGATGTTATTTTGGGTTAAAAGAAACACTTATTTTTGCATGTTTTTAGACTTCTTGCAGGGTTAAGGGTAGACAAACTTGAAGTTCAAAATGATGAGGCTGTGAGTTCAGAAATATTCTGCTGGTGATGGGAAGATTCTAGCTACAGCTAGCTGCCTGCCTTATGGTAGGCATTGCTGATACTTTACTTGACCAGTTGTGTGTGTGTATTAGTTTTAGAGCTGTCCTAGTAGCACAAAAGGAAATAAAACTTTGAACAGTTATTTCAGAAACCAGAGCTAGGAGTTGAGTGTGTTTAAGTTGTGATTAAAAGCTAATCTCTGTAAGCATGAAGGAGTAGGTGGCATGGGTACGTGAGTCGCAAGGACGAAAAAATCGAAAGGGAGATTGAGAAAAATGCATTGGTGATATCAATTGTGGCATACCACTTGGCTACCTTTGACACCAGTTTGTACTGAAGTTCTAGCATGTCTGGCACGGCAGTGCTTAGCTGTGGCGTGACTTCATTCAGGCCATGATATAGTCCACTGCTAGCCTCCACTCTCCATTGTACTTTCAGACTACTGAAAGGTGAGCGAGTCTTGCTGATTATTCACTCCTCGGTTCTCCAGTTGGTGAATCAGCTTATGGATGGGATCCAATTAGTTTTGGTTGGTGCGCTGTTGTAGTAGCGACGGGCACCTGCTGTTCTTCTACTCTTAGCAATCCCACCGCAGAAGGGTTCTCTGAGAGACCGGGCGAGGTAGACAGCTGCTTAATATCCTATATCTCCAAGGCAGCCGTACCAAAAGCCCACTGGTACCCTTTTGGGTCCTTGAAGTACCCTCTACTGAGGTCATCTATGCCAAGGATGCACGGAGTCTCTGGGCCAGCCACAATGGGGCGCTTTTTCCACTCATTTCCAATTAGTCTCCCTTTGGCCTCCAATGCAGTTAGCTCTTGGGATCCCTCTGTCGCTCCAGAAATGCATACAGGTTCTGCCCCTTTATAACTTGATGGCTTTAGAGTACACTGTGTACCAGTGTCCACTTCAATTGATGGAACTCCCAGTACTGTTTCTCCACAACTGTGTCACAGGCCTGTAGGGTGGAAGAGACGTTTTCTTCATATTGTAGGAGTTGGCTAGGCAGTTCATCTGCTGTTTTTCATTGTATTTCCAGACCATTGCTGTCTGTGTGCTGGCATATCATGATGGTGTACTCTATACAAATTTCTGCCACATTGACTGTGGGCACCTGACATCGCCTGGATCTTGGGATAAATGATCATAATCTAGGCCAGTATTATACATCACCTCCAGCACAGCTAATTCCCTCAGGAGTACCTGAGATGCCTTTCTAGTACCAAGATGCCTTTCTCCATCATGGTAACGTTCCAGATATTCCTTGAAGGGATATATTTCATTCACAGCTGAGAAGAGTTGCCTCCATAGGGTGAAGGCTTGTGTCTCTTTTCCAATTGCTTTGTCAGTGCCCCTTTGCCTAGAAAGGTATCTCAGCTGCTTGTCCTCACTGCCCGCTAAGTCCACGCTACTGGCCCCACTATCCTAGCACTGGAGCAGCCAGGTGGTAATGTGCTTGCCTGGATGACAGCTGAAATCTTTTCACATATCTCACAGCTCATGGTTAGGGGTCAGACGGTTATGAATTCTGCCTGTTCCTCCTCCCGTACTTGAGACGGTCCTGCTTCATCCTCATTCTCTTCTTCCATCCTTGGTTGGTTTTTTTTTTTTTTTTTTTTTTTTTTGAGTTCCATTCCTTACTAAATGATCTGACTTCCACAGCCACTTTTCCTCTTGTGTATAAGGAAAACTGATACCAGCATTGGTTAGTTCTGTGGTTGAAATGCAGAGCTTGCCACAGAGACTGGAGCAACAGCAGGACTCTTCACAGGGGTCAGAGGGAAAGCAGAACTTGTTGCAGGGATTGGAGCGACCGCAGGGCCTGTCACAAGTGCAGGGCCTATCGCGGGAGTTGGAACGATCACAAGGCCTGTCATGGGAGTTATTGCATTGTCATCAGATCCAGAGGTGTTTTCTTCCCTTTGAGGGTTCTGAATAGTGTTGAACAGAGCTTGGTAGGCATAGGACAGTTGCCAGTACACTGCAGTGGTTTGTGACTCTCTAGAATTGTCAGGGTGACAGCAGATCTTTTCCTGGTAGATTTTCAGGATTCTACAGTTGTTCAGGGGTGAAGTTCCAAACCACTGGGGGTGTCCACCACTCCAGTCATCTGCCCATACCATCCCACACCACATGCCACTCATAACTATAGAGCTTCAGGGTAGATCTCTGGGTAAAATTCTTAAATAGTTGTTTAATCTTAAACAAAACTTGAAACACATTCAGGAGACATAGGAATAGGAACATGCTGGTTTGAACATCCCAAGGATATTCAGAATTCTCAGGAACTATTGTAACTAGCCTAGGGGGGAAAAGAAAAGTGAAAGAGAAAGGGAGGCTGAGAACACAGTGGAAAATATCATAGAATCATAGAATGGCCTGGGTTGAAAAGGACCTCAAAGATCATCTAGTTTCAACACCCCTGCCATGGGTGGGGTTGCCAACCACCAGAAATATCCCCCCTCGTCTCCCCTATGGTCTGAATCCTGGAGAAGAAGACAAAACAAAGAGTATAATCACTAAGATATGGTTCCTGAAGCACAAAGATGACTGCAGTGCTGAGCACAAACACGAGATTAGTTTCCCAACCAGTAATTTTATCCTATCATAAACCAAAGTCACATAGCACAACAAAATGACAACCTTAACCCAACTTGCAGACATGATAAACAACAGGGTTGAGATAAAAGCACATCTGACTGGAGCGTGTTAAATCAGGATTGTTATAAACGTTAAAGGAGTTTGATAATATCTAGTCACAATGGTTTGTTTTTTTTTTTGTAATCGTAGAGCTCTTTCAGAGTCTTTTCTTGGAACAATATTATTTAGTACCTTGTTTGCTATATAGCAGTTCCTCCATGTGGGAAAAAAATTGCGCCTACTGACATTCATCAACACTTGCTGAACGTTGATGGACACCAAACAGTGGATGTTAGCACAGTGAGGCAGTAGGTGGTGTGTTTCGACAGTGGCAACAGCAGTGTGAAAGACAAGCCAGGTTCTGGATAGTATAATGCAAAAGCATCAGCGCTTCTGCATGAGGTTTTACCAATTCCAAAGAAAGTATGTGGAAGCAAGTTAATATTCATCAGTTTAATAGAGAGGTACTCACGTTACTGGTGGTGGCTGGCCAGTAAGATGTCTGGGTCACCCCTTAGTACTGTACTGTGCCCATATATATAACAGTGGAAGACAATAAAGCATCCCATATCAGGATAAGCAAGGTAATTCACAGAAAGCAAGGATACTTAGTTACAGCTACAGAGCAGTTTCTCACAAACAGGTTTCTTCTAGCTACGTGCAGAAGCTAGAGACAGTTTACTTAAGTTCCCAAGCTTTCTCATGGGCTAGTCACCTGTTCAGGTTGTGATCTGTATTTTTCCCACACAGATGGCCATGTAGATTTTTATATGCATGACATGCAGGCTCTTGTTCATTGCTGGTGAAAATGAGTGTCTAATGGTTGTAACTATGCTGAAAAATAGTATTTTGTAGCTGAGAATTTTCTCTATCAAGTAATGATATTGTGCTCTTTGTATTTGTTGTAGCCTCCATGAAAATAAATAGGAGGCATTACTTTTGGAGTGACCCTCGTGTGTGTGTGTGTGTGTATATATACATATATAAAAAAGTAATGCACAATATGATTGCTCACCACCCATCAACCAATGCACCGCCAGTCCCCAAGCAGCGGCTGCCCCCCTGGGCAGCTCCCCCTAGTTACTCAAGTTTTTTTCCACTTGATGTCATATGGTATGGAATATCCCTTTGGCCACTTTAGGTCAGCTCTCCTGGTTCTGTCTTCTCCTAGCTCCTTGTGCCCTTTCAGCCCTGCTCACTGGCAGGACAGTACAAGAAGCTGAAAAACGGAAAGGTCCTTGGCTCAGTACAGCACTGCTCAGCAACAACTAAAACATCAGTGTGTTATCACCATTGCTTTTTTCCATTAAGAAAAAAATTAACTCTGCCCCAGCTGAAAACAGGACACACCATTTACTGTGACCTTTTGAGCCTGGCCTGTCAGCCAATTGTTCACCCACCTCATTATGTATTTGTCATTTGTATTTGTAGTTATTTCAGAAACCAGAGCTAGGATTTGAGTGTGTTTAAGTTGTGATTAAAAGCTAATCTCTGTAAGCATGGTGGAGTAGAACACCACCACCAGATTGAGGAAGCCCAGTAACCTAATCAGAGCCAATGGAGCACCCTGGGTCAGCTATTCCCTGGGCCATCAAAGGACAATCAGCTCATGGGTGTGAGATCTGCTGGGAGGAGTCAAGGAGAGAGGTCACCCTTGTATTATTGTGCAGGCTTTGGGGCCTCTATAACCTTGAGGGAGTCGATGGTTCCTCCTAATTGAGTGTCATCTGTGAACTTACTTTGTATACGTTCTAGTCCTGTATCCAAGTCATTGATGAAAACATTTAAAGAGAAATTGCCCTAAAATTGAGCACCGGGGAACTCCACTAGTGACTGGCCGCCAGCCTGATGTAAACCCATTTACTATAACCTTTTGAGCCCAACCTGTCAGCCAATTGTTCACCCATTGTATTATGTATTTGTCTAGCTGTATGCTGGACATTTTGTCCAGAAGGGTACTGTGAGAGACAGTAGCAAAAGCTTTGCTGAAATCCAGAAAGATTGCATCTACTGGCTTCCCTGGTCAACTAGGTGGGTAACCTTGTCGTAAAAGGAGATTAGGTAAGTTGAAAAGGACTTTCCTCTCGTGAACCCCGTGTTGACTGTGACCAACGACGGCATTTGTCCTTCAGGTGTTTTTCACTAACTCCCAGTATAATCTTACCAGGCACTGAAGTGAGACTGACAGGCCTGTAAATACCAGGATCTTCTTTCTTGCCCTTCTTGAAAATTGAGACAATGTTTGCCATCCTCCAGTCAACAGGGACCTCTCCACATTCTGAAGATTGTTGAAAAATATTTGAGAGAGGTCTCGCGATGACATCAGCCAGCTCTTTGAGTACCCTGGGATGAATCCCTTTGGGTCCCATAGACCTATGTGCATCCGGCTGGAGCAGCAAATCCTGCACAAGTTGAGAGTTGTCTGGGAGTTTATTGTTCCTGCAGTCACGGTCCTCCAAGTCAGGGCTCTGGGGGGTCCAGGGCAGGTCATTGGTGTTGAAGACAGAGGCTAAGACGGCATTAAACGTATCTGCTTTGCCTATGTCTGTATTTGTGATGCAGCCATCCTCATCAAGTTGCAGACCAATTTTTTTTTCCTCTAGTCCTCCTTTTGCTGTTAACAGTTATTTTAAAAAGACCCTTTTATTGTCCCCTACAGTACTGGCCTTTCTCTGTGTGTCTGTGCAAGGTAAGTGGAAGTCCTGGCCATTCAGAGGACAACTTCTGGATAGATTGGGTGTTTAAGGCCAGTTATTGGAAGTGTGTGTGTTTGTCTGTATGTGTGCATGCATGAGTAGGTCTCAGTACCTGCAGGTGCAGTGGGGGTTCAGGCCTTAGGAGTTCACGTGCCCAGGTACCAGGAAAGGGGGAGATGAGGGGCAAATTACTGGAAAGATTCATATTTTATGTATTTTTGCATTTTCCATTAACCAGTTTTCATCCTGATCATCTGAAGAGAAGAACAGGATCAGGCCTCTAAGGATTTGTTAATCCTTACTCTGTGTTAATGAAGAAAGAACTTTATTCCAGTTACAGGCTAGAAGGCTAGTTCTTGAACACTTAAATACTAACAGGAATGTTTCATTAGCGGAGCTTCCTTTAACCATCATGGTACTTCAGTATCTTGCTACAACTAAAGAGTTTCAGTCTATACTGTTTTTCTGATCTTGAGATACCATTCTGTATTTGCAGCTAAATCTTGATGTCCTCATTGAAAATTTCTTAGCCTGGAAGTTTTTCTACTTGAGTACCTCAAATGCAGGTTTCATGACTATTTTAAATAGGTTTTGTAGTGAGTAGTGTGCAACCCTTTCTTCTTTTGGTATTTCTGAAATTTATATAAGTATCCCAAAATATTGCTAAATATGTAATGCTTCATACTGTTTGAGACAGAGAACTAGAAACAACTGAATGTATTTCAGTTTAACAGTATGATTCCCCTTGATCATGCGTTTGTCATAATAGATCTGACATTGCAAGTGATAGTGGTGGATTGTATTAGTACTAGATTTTTTTTCTGTTAAACTGTGATAATAGAATTTGTAGTTAGGAAATGATCATTAAGACATCTGCAGTTTTGAGACCTTACTGATCTTTGTCTACTAATCCTCATGCAGTCAATATTATGGCTTTCTTTCAATAACGTTGCTTCTGTAATGTTTTCTGGATCTTCACTGAAGTATGAAAAGCTTGTTTAAATTGATGCTGAAAGAGTGCTTAAATAAAATTGTGTTGTATACACTTGTTACTTTCGTGAAGACCCTTAATTTACTACTGCAGGTGAAGGATGTTTTTGTAGGCCTTGACATTTGAAAAGATGATGATGCTTCCTCTGCCCTTATCTAAATTAACAATAGAGAACTGAAACAACAGAGAAAATCACAAAATCTTTAGAAGTTATGGACCTTTTTCCTGAAACAGACAGTGTGACTGATTTGCAGTGCAGAGACTGAACCTTCCAAAAAGAATCTCAAAATGTCTTGGCTTGGAAGGGACCTCAAAGACCATCTAGTTCCAACCCCCCCGCCATGGGCAGAGTTGCTACCCACTAGAACAGGCTGCCCAGGCCCCCATCCAACTTGGCCTTGAACATCTACAGGGATGGAGCATAGGCAACTTCTCTGGGCAACCAGTTCCAGTGCCTCACCACCTGCTGAGTAAAACATTTCTGCCTAACATCCACCTTAAATCTCCACTCTTTTAGTTTAAAGCTCTCGTCCTATCACTATCAGACTGTGTAAAAAGTCAGTCTCCCTCCTGTTTATAGGCTCCCTTCAAGTACTGGAAGGCCGCAATGAGATCTCCCTGGAGCCTTCTCTTCTCGAAGCTAATCAAGCCCAGCTCCCTCAACCTTTCTTCATAGGAGAGGTGCTCCAGCCCTGATCATCTTCGTGGTTCTCCTCTGAACCCGTTCCAACAACTCTGCATCTTTCTTGTGCTGGGGGCCCCAGGCCTGGATGCAGTACTTCAGATGGGGCCTTACAAAGTGTCCTGGCTTTATCAGTATTGCATATCATGACATCATGTGGAAGGCTATTGGGTGCAGAGGCACAGTGCATTGCAGAGCTGTACTTCCTGGTCCTGTGTTCTCTAGCAGTTTCATGTGAGTTCTGACTCTCCCAAGAAAACTACTATTCCCAAGAACCTCCACTGTTCCCTACGTGATCTCCAATTCCAGGTGAAGGGGATAAGGGCCTTCCTGCTTCCAGCAGTGCAACAAGCAGCGTGGTCATAGCCTTCCTCTCTCTCCCATTTGAGTTATTAATTGTAACTCTTTCTTGTTATTATCTTACATTCTGTTACCATTTTTATTAAATTTGTTATCTGTCCTTATCTTAATTGGGTCATTTTTCATTCCTTCTCCCTGAAAAGGGGAGAAAGGGACCCCCTTTCCCTGTTGCGCTTGAAACCATGACAGATAGTGGCGCCCAATCTGGGACAATGGTCTGATTTAGATAAGAGATCTGCTGACACTGTATTAGAACTTTTATTAAAGTTTTTTGCATTGTGCCAATTTACTATTTTTCACCTAAAAGACAAAAAAGATGATTCTGTTTTTCTGTTTAAAACAGCTCTTCAAGAGGCTATGCACAATTATACTCCAGATTATGGTTCTTAAAACCTATTGGTTCCTTTTTAAGATAGTCACAATGTTTTTTGGGCTTGCATGGATGTTCAAAAAGTTAAGCTCACTAATAAGTGAGACTGGGTGGTACCTGGATGCAGTGGGGTGTAGTTTGAGCATGACAGATGACATTCCAGAGGGTGGTAGTAGTCCTATGAGACAGAAAATATTGAATGTCATTTTCTCTCCCCATTTTCTCTCCCCATCCTCCCTCCCTGTTTTTGGACTGCCTGGACAATAACCACATCATCAGGTTCCCTGAATGCGATTGGCATTATTTTTAACACCTTACTCAGCCTTTACATCTACCGTACCCGGAGGGAACCTGAACCTTCTCCAAGGCAAGAAAACACGAAGAATACTGAATGGCAGGGGGCGTGGGAGATTTGAGAGAGTATTTAAAGGAGTGGGGACCTCCAGTGCCATGGAACTTTACTTCTGAACACCTGCAGAACCCTGAAAGTTTAAGCAGGTACTTAAGGGAGGAAGGATGCAGTACCAGCAGATCTAGGGAGGTACAAATTATTTGGGGTTTGGTGAATGCCTACCAAGCCCAGTTTAACACTATACAATGGAAGAGTGAGGAAGAGGGAGAGGATATTCCTAGAACTGCAACTACTCAGTTAGAAAGAGAACCCGTATCATTGTCAGCTGCTCCCATAGAAGGAAAGAAATGGCGATGAATGACATCTCGCTTAGAACAGACAGAAGAAGAAAGGGAGGAGGAAGAAGATGCAGGGGAGGGGCCATCAACTAGACTGTTGGTAAAGAGACCTGCTAAAAGTAAATTGATGGAAACACGTGAAGATGAGGAGGAAAGCATTATGCTTCGGCCTCTCACTGAGAGCGAGATCCGAGATTTGCGGAAGGATTATAGTCGATGTGGAGATGAAAGGCTTATCACTTGGTTACTCTGTTGTTGGGACACTGACGCTAGTGGTGTGTGTCTGGGTACCAACAAAGCCCATCACATGGGAGATCTCACCAGAAATCAAGCTATTGATAATGCAATTAGCTGAAGACCTACTCAGGAGTTCATCTTTTGGAAACGAATCCTTACATCTGTGAAGGAGAGATATCCCTATAAAGAGGATATGGTACCCAAGATAAACACCTGGACTAATATGGAAGCAGGTATTCAGTACTTGAGAGAACTGGCTATAGTGGAGATGCTGTACGATGACTATTTTGATCCTAATGATCCATGTGACTTTCATGACCCCAATGCTGTGCAGCGTTCACCAATTATGTGGGGAAAATTCACACAAGCTGTACCACTAATGTTTGCCAGTACACTAGCAGCAAAGAAATGAAAAGAGAGTGAACGACCTCGGATAGGTGACCTGAGTTCTGGTCTTCGAGATAATCAAGACAATATGGCAAATATGGCCTCTAACTTACAGGGCATTATGGCGGCTATGCAAAGCTTGTCTGAGGATGTCCTAGAATTAAAAAATGCATCTGACTCCCCACAGGTACCAGCCAATGTTTCCCTTGTTAAGATGAGATGCTCTCCTACTCAAGCAAGAAATAGTACTGGACCCACACCTCGTAATACCTTATGGTTTTGCCTACGTGATCATGGTGAGGATATGGGGAGGTGGGATAGAAAGCCTACCTCAAAGTATGGGACCGGGTAAAAGAGTTATAAAAAAAGTCAACTACAAATTAGGGTTCTCTTGTGGGAAGGGCTGCTCCCGTGGCTACTGATAATTAGAAGGGCTCTGCCTCCAGTGACTGGGGAGACAAAGGACAACCAAGTGTACTGGACCGTGTGGATTCAATGGCCTGGCACATCAGAACCACAGAAATATGGGGCTCTGGTGGACACTGGTGTTCAGTGCACCCTGATGCCATCGAGTTATAAAGGAACAGAATCTATCTCCATTTCTGGGGGGACAGGGGGTTCTCAAGAACTGACTGTGTTGGAGGCCGAGGTGAGCCTCACTGGAAAAGACTGGCAAAAGCACCCCATTGTGACTGGCCCTGGGGCTCCATGTATCCTTGGTATAGACTGTCTTAGGAGAGAATATTTCAAGGACCCAAAGGGATATCGATGGGCCTTTGGAATAGCTGCTATAGAGACAGAGAACCCTAAGCAGCTGTCTGCCATGCCTGGCCTTTCAGAGGACCCTTTCATTGTGGGGCTGTTACAAGTAGAACAGCAAGTGCCAGTTGCTACTGCAGTAATGTACAGGTGGCAATATCGCACTAACCGGGACTCACTGCTCCCCATCCATAAGTTAATCTGTCATCTAGAGAGCCAAGGAGTGATCAGTAAGGCACGCTCACCTTTTAACAGTCCCCTATGGCCAGTGCAAAAAGCTAATGGGGAGTGGAGGCTGACAGTGGACTATTGTGGCTTGAATGAAGCTATACCACCGTTGAGTACTGCTGTACCTGACATCACAGAATCACAGAATTGCAGGGGTTGGAAGAGACCTCAAGAGATCATCAAGTCCAACTCTCCTGCTAAAGCAGGTACCCTACAATAGGTCACACAGGTAGATAGTTGGTTCAGATAGAGTTAACTATCTCCCTAGTAGCTGGTATGGCGCTGTGTTGTGGATTTAGGAGGAAAATAATGTTTATAACAGACTGAAGTTTTAGTTGCTGTTGAACAGCACTTATACTGGATTTCTTGGCTTCTCATACAGCCCTGATAGTGAAGAGACTGTGTGTGCACAATCAGCTGGGCAGGGACACAAAACAGATAGCTGACCCAAACTGACCAAAGGAAAATTCCATAATATATCACAGAATTACAGAATCTCGGAATTGCAGGGGTTGGAAGGGACCTCAAGAGATCATCGAGCCCAACATCCCTGCTTAAGCAGGAGCCCTACAATAGGTCACACAGGGAGGCATCCAGATGAGTCTTGAATATCTCCATAGAAGGAGGCTCCATAACCTCTCTGGGCAACCTGTTCCAGTGCTCCATCACCCTTACCGTAAACAAGTTCTTCCACGTGTTAGTACAGAACTTCATATGTTCAAGTTTTAGGCCATTTCCTTGTTCTATCTTAATGCACCACCAAAAAGAGCCTGGCCTCATCCATTTGCCTCCCACCTCCCTTTAGATATTTATAAACATTTATCAGATCCCCTTCCTTCAGATCCCTCATCCTTCGAGATGATCAAGACAATATATTGCTCATAGGTCCCATAGACCTATGTGCATCCAGCTGGAGCAGCAAATCCTGCACAAGTTGAGAGTTGGCTGGGAATTTATTGTTCCTGCAGTCATGGTCCTCCAAGTCAGGGCTCTGGGGGATCAAGGGCAGGTCATTGGTGTTGAAGACAGAGGCTAAGAAGGCATTAAACGTATCTGCTTTGCCTATGTCTGTATTTGTGATGCAGCCATCCTCATCAAGTTGCAGACCAATTTTTTTTTCCCCTCTAGTCCTCCTTTTGCTGTTAACAGTTATTTTAAAGAGACCTCTTTATTGATTACATTCCTTGTATGTCCTTGCCTTTATATAAAAATGAAGCAGAGAGTTCTTATGTAAACATCCTTTCCATTTGATAGTAGAAATGGTGAGTAGAGTTGTTTTCTTGTAAAAAAACCTCTATAAGAGGCCAAAGACAAATATGCGGTAAACCCTTTTTACTGATGGGGTCTGCATGGCATTCTGCACCCTGATCAGAGGCCTATTCGGTGCTGCTGCACAACTCGGGGTTCCTAGTTTCTGAAGGGACATAAAATGATCTTTAAAGTGTTGCCTCTAATAGATAGTATTTTATATGATACATTGCAGAATCAAAGTGCCTTTTTTACTCCGATTATCATAAACCTGCACCTCCTGGTGCAAAATATCCCCTCTCACATCTTTTTTCCCAGACTCCTATCCCCCCACCCCACTTTCACCTCTTCCATCTCATATCCAAACCCCCTTTCCCCCAATCCCCTTCTTTCTCCCTTCCCCCTTAACCCCCTTCTCTTTCACCTTTCCCCAAAGCCCCTCTTCCTTTATCCCTTCCCCTACTCTCCCCTCTTCCCTTCTATCCCTCCCTCTGCCTCCTTCTCCCTCCCTCCCTCCCTCCCCCCTTCTATCCCTCCCTCTGCCTCCTTCTCCCTCCCCCCCTCCCCCTACTCCTCTTCCCTACTCTCCCCTTCCCTCTCCCCCTTTCGCCTCTTTTTTCCTCATCCAACTCCTCCCCATTTTCCCCATCTCCCTCTTACCCTTCCCCCCATCCTTCTTTTCTCTCTCCAGTCCTTTCCCCACCCCCTCCTTCATTCTCCCTTCCACCCCTCCCCCATCTAATCCATTCTTCCCCTCTACCCACTTTTGCCCATCTCCCTCCTCCTCCCCCCCAATCTCCCCCTCCTCCCCTTTACAACTTTTTCTCTAAACCAACATCTTTTCGCAAAAGTGGGAAAGCCAATAACAAGATGCACAGAAAAATATGGGAATATCCCCCTAACGTGGCTTAATTCATGCATGACAAATCTGTCTAAGTTACTGTGGCCACAGGGTCTTCAACTCTCAGCACTTTGCTACCTAAGGAGAAACACTGTGAATTTGCAATACTAGATAAAACCCACTCTCGGGCAGTATGGCACCCATTGCAGGCAAGCTGACATTTCCCTTTTTTGACTGATTTAGAAGTTACCTGAATATCCCCAAACATTGCAGGAGTCAGACAACTAGGATGGGACAGGAAGCATCAGGGCATTTATCGCATTCAGCACTTCTTTCTGCACCTCTCCTATTACAGGGTGGATTTTGCAAGCCACATTTAGAAGGAGGGGCAATGGGAAATACTATGAAGTGTTCAGTTGCTGCTACTCTTCGCCCTCTAGCATCTTTATTAGGGGACAAAGGAGTCTCCATGCAAGCACAAACGAACAACCTCTCAGTCTTCTTTTCTCAAGTCCAGGCCCTTAATAATCTTTGTGGCCCTCCGATGGACTCCTTCTAGGAGATCCCTGTCTTTTTTGAACTGGGAGCTCAGAACTAGTTGCAGTCGTCTAAATGTGGCCTCACCAGGGCAGAGTAGAGGGGGAGGTTCTCCTCCCTTAACCTGCTAGCCACGCTCTTTAAGGCACCCCAGGATACCATTGACCTTCTTGGCCACAAGGGCACAACCTGTTGTCCACCAGAACACCCAGGTCCTTCTCTGCAGAGCTCCTCTATATCAGGTCATCCCCTTACCTGTACTGATGCATGCAGTTGTTCCTCCCCAGGTGCAAGACTCTACACTTGCTCTTGTTAAACCTTATCTTGTTCCTTCCTGCCCAACTCTCCAGTCTGTCCAGGTCTTGTTGAATGGTAGTTCAGCCTTCCAGTGCGTCAGCCCTCCTCCTAGCTTTGTATCATCAGCAAACTCACTGAGGTTGGACTCTATCCTTTCATTCAGGTCTTTGATGAAGATGTTGAACAAGACTGGACCCAGCACTGACCCCTGGGGAATACTGCTGGTTACAGGCCTCCAACCAGACTCTGTGTTATTTAATTCATTCTCTCTCCTTATCTTAATTGGGTCATTTTTCATTCCTTCTCCCTGAAAGGGAGAAAAGGAGCCCCCTTTCCCTGTTGCGCTTGAAACCGTGACACAGGGGCAGAGTAGAGGGGAACAATCACTTCCCTTGCCCTGTTGGCTCCCTCTTTTGAGTTGGCCTTCTGGGCTGCATGTGCACACTGCTGATTCACATTTAACTTTTCATCCACCAGTATCCCCAAGTCTCAGGGCTGTTCTCTATGAGTTCTTTGTAGAGTCATAGAATCATAGAATGGCCTGGGTTGAAACGGACCTCAAAGATCATCTAGTTTTAACCCCCCTGCCACAGTTAGGATCGCCAATCACTAGACCAGGCTGCCCAGAGCCACATCCAGCCTGGCCTTGAATGCCTCCAGGGACAGGGCACCCACAACCTCCTTGGGTAACCTGTTCCAATGCGTCACCACTCTCTGAGTGAAAAACTTTCTCCTAATATCTAAACTAAATCTCCCGTCTCGGTTTAAAACCATTCCCCCTTGTCCTATCACTATCCACCCTCGTAAACAGCTGTTCCCCCTCCTGTTTATATCCTCCCTTCAAGTATTGGAAGGCCACAATGCAGTCTCCCCAGAGCCTCCTCTTCTCCCAATCTGCACACATATCTAGGTTTTCTCCAACCCAAATGCAACACCTTGCACTTGGCCTTGTTGAACCTCATTCTGTTCACATGGGTCCACTTTTCAAACTTGTCCATGTCTCTCTGGAAGGCATCCCTTCCTTCTATTCTATCAATTGCACCACTCAGCTTGTTGTGATAAAAAAAAAAAAGAAGCTAAAGAGCTGATGCAACATAACTTTGCTTTGTATATACCTTAATTTTAAACTTTTTTTCAAAACAAAAGACACTTAATTTCAACTCCCAAATTGTATTGGGCTTATGTGGCAAGATTTTGATGGCTGAGGAGGGGCTGCAGGGATGACCTCTTTGAGAAGAGTCCATGAGCTAGTTCTAGCAACTCCAAAAGAGCCTCGCCACTAGCCAAAGCTCAGCCAA
Source organism: Crossoptilon crossoptilon (assembly GCA_036346035.1). Taxonomy (NCBI): domain Eukaryota; kingdom Metazoa; phylum Chordata; class Aves; order Galliformes; family Phasianidae; genus Crossoptilon; species Crossoptilon crossoptilon. The sequence goes on along the minus strand of JARXNR010000346.1, from coordinate 80,728 downwards.
TGAGCAATGCTATTTCTGCCTCTGTGAGTACATATTTGAGAAATGGGGAAACAATATTTTACAACAGCAACTGGGAGAAAGAGGAATAAGGTAAAAATGGCAGAAACAATCTTACAGACACCAAGGTGTGTGAAGATGGAAGGGAACTAGGTTCTCCAGGTGCCAGAGCTGCAGTTACTCTGCAGCCTATGTTGTACCATGGCAAAACAGATATATTTGCTGCAGAGCAGATTTACTTGCTGCAGCCCATGGAGAAACTGATGACAGAGCAGACTGACAGGAGCTGCCACCCATGGGGGACCCATGTTGGAGCAGTCCATTCCTGAAGGACTGCATCCTGTAGTACAGACCCATATTGGAACAGTTCTTGAAGAACAACAGTCTGTGGGAAGCCCATTTGGAAAAAGTTTTGGAAGGACTGCATCCTGTGGGAGGGACACCATGTTGGAGCCGGGGAAGAGAGTGAAGATGAAAGAACAGCAGATGATGAAGCATTATTGTCACGGAGTTAACTAGATCAATCTATACCCGTGACAGGGATCTATGCCTGTGACAGGGGGCAGTAGGCCCCTGCCCCCCCTCCCACCCCCCCTGGCCCCACAAAATGGGAAGGAAGGAAGGAAGGGAGGAAAAAAACCAGCGGCAACAATCTATGGAGGAAAACTTATTTTACTAACTATGATATTGAAATGCAAGATAACACCGTATAATACAATCTAATTGAAATTGAGACTAATAAATCAAATAAGATAGGGGAGAGAGAGTTCCTGAGACTGAGTCAAACCTGAAAAGCTTGGAACAGCTAGGAAAGCACCCTCCAGCACCCACTGCCAGGCAGTAAGAGACTTCCCCACCCGGAAGGGTCAGATCCCATGACTTCCGTAATGTATAGGGATAGGTACCTGGAATTGGAGCATTAACACTTTAATTCCAGTACATGATGTTTTGATGTGGAATACTGAAAACCAAAAAACGTAAAACCATGACAATTATGTACTGACTGTAATGCCTATTCCCCTGTGTCACTCAGGGGGAGGTGGTAAAAAATTTGGTCAGGGGGGAAAGATGTTTTTAGGTTTTTTTTCATTTCTTACTGTTCTAGTCTGTAATCAGTAGCTAATGAATTACATTAATATCCCTTATGCTGAGTCCATTTTGCCTGTGACAATTGGTGAGTGATCCCCCTGTCCTTATCTGAATCCATGAACTTTTGCCATCATATTTCATACAATCATAGAATCATAGAATCATAGAGTCATAGAATCATAGAATGGTTTGGGTTGGAAGGGACCTTTAAGATGCACTTGGCCTTGTTGAACTTCATGAGGTTGGCACAGGCCCACCTCTCAAGCCTGTCCAGGTCCCTCTGGATAGCATCCTTTCCCTCTAGCATGTCAACTGCATTGCTCATCTTGGTGTCATCTGCAACCTTGCTGAGGGTGCACTTGATCCCACTGTCCATGTCTCCTACAAAGATGTTAAATAATACCGGTCCCAACACCAATTCCTAAGGAATGCCACTCAACACCAGTCTCCACTTGGACATTGAGCCATTGACTCCAACTCTCTGAGTGCGACCGTCTAGTCAATTCCTTATCCAGCAAGTGGCGCATCCATCAAATCAATTTTTCTCCAATTCATCAACCAGGATGTCATGCGGGACAGCGTCCAATGCTTTGCACATTTCCCCCTGCCCCTATTCTTTTGAAGAGTGGAATGAGAGAGTGGCATGGTAGCATGGTAGTACTGAGCTACCTACAGGTGTGAAATGAGTACAGATATGTATGCATTGTGGCAGGCGTTCTTCAGAATTGAATTGTTAGAATGTATAAAAATAAACAGAAAAACCAGGGAGGAATGGTGTTTTGTGTTTTGTGGGATGGTGTGCTGGGAAGAGTTTTTGTTTACATGTCTTTGTAAAAACTTCCCGATCAACCAATACACTATGTAATTTTCAGAATGTTTTGAATCAAGCTTCTGAACAAGGAAGAAGTGATTATAAATCATTTATAGCTTAACTGACTATTGATTTGAATGCTTGATTGTGGTTGGTTGTTGGGATTTTTTTTTAATACTTTTAGCTTGACTTTCAGTTTGGTTGACTGTTGCCTTTTTTAAGATATTTGTATGCTTATAATTGTTTTAATGTGCATCAGCTACATAAAAGCTTCTTGGCTGAATTCCTTTTTGGCTGTTGTTGGGGGATGATAACAAAATACCTGCATCATTAAAGCAATGTAAAATTATTCTTTTCCCATTTTTTTTTTCTATTCACAGGTGTCAGCTGTGATGCATGTTTAAAAGGAAATTTTCGAGGTCGCAGATACAAGTGTTTAATTTGCTATGATTACGATTTGTGTGCAACTTGTTATGAAAGTGGTGCAACAACAACGAGGCATACAACTGACCATCCAATGCAGTGCATACTAACAAGAGTAGATTTTGGTAAGTAATGACTGATATTAGAGCTCTTTATGGTAATTACAAATGTATATTTGTTTCATTACTTAGGAACCTCTTTTCCCCCAAATAGCATGCTGCAAATTATAGCAAGATCCTCTCTCTTTAACATGAAAGTTTGTTTTCTCTTTGGTTCTAGCGCATGAAATCTGTCTTATTCTTTTGCATTAGGTATCATATCAAATTATCAGACTCTTACATTTATCTGATAAAAGAATTATCTGATAAATTAATTATTCCTAAATTAATTTACAATTCAAAAGGTATAAGAAATCTAAATGCACATACACCCTTCCCCCAATATGTTGTACCAGCAAGTGCCATGATGAAGTACAGTAATAGTTGTGAGAGTTTAGAGACCATGTTCTTTTCTGGTTTTATCTGTTAATGCAGCAGGAGTTGTAGGCTTACTGAATGTGGAAGACTAATGACAAGGGCTAGCAAGTAGTCTTCTTGCTTGCTGTTGTTGTGTTCCCTCTTACACTTGTGTTGTAATTCAGGAGAGAGTTCCATAGCAAATCTTTACATTAAGATGCTGTTGACAATGGACATGTTTCTTTTTATACCTGTTTTAAGCCCACAGGACTGCTGTTTTACCAAAAATTTTTTTTAATTATTCAAACCGTGTTGTACTTCAAGTTTCCAACTCTTTTAGTCTTATTGACTTGGGAAAAAAACCACAACAACAATACAAAATTGTACTGAAAGTATACATTATGCTACTTTCTTTATGGATTTAAAGCTCAGAAGAGCTGAATATACCAATATGCAGCTACTTTCTCAGAACACTCTGAGCAGAGAACTTTCTCGTTCATGTGTAATTCTCAAGTCACTGCTTGCTCTAAGTCTACCTTGTAATGCCTTCCGGGCTGCAAGTGCACACTGCTGGCTCATGTCCAGCTTCTCATCCACCAGGAACCCCAAGTCCTTCTCCACAGGGCTGCTCTCAAGGAGATCTTCCCTCAGTTTGTATAAATACCTGGGATTGCCCTGACCCAAGTGCAGCATCCCGCACTTGTCCTTAGTGAACCTCATTAGGTTTTCATGGGCCCACTTCTCCAGCCTGTCCACGTCCCTCTGGATGGCTTCCCTTCCTTCCAGTGTACCGACCACACCGCTCAGCTTGGTGTCATCTGCAAACTTGCTGTGGGTGCACTCAATGCCATCGTCTATGTCATTGATGAAGTTTTGAAGAGCACCGGTTCTGAGACTGAACCCTGAGGGACACCACTTGTGACCAGCCCCCACCCTGACACAGAACCATTAATCACAACCCTTTGGCTGCGTCCAGCCAACCCATTCCTAATCCATCGAACAGTCCATCCTTCAAATCCATGCCTCTCCAATTTGGAGAGAAGGATGTGGTGGGGGACCATGTCAAAGGCTTTGCAGAGGTCCAGGTAGATGACATCCATTGCCCTTCCCCTGTCCACCGAAGCCATCACTCTATCATAGCAGGCCACCAGATTTGTCAGGCAAGATCTGCCCTTGGTGAAGCCATGCTGGCTGTCTTGAATCACTTCTTTGTCTCATATATGCCTTAACATAGCTTCTAGGAGAATCTGTTCCACGATCTTCCCAGGCACAGAGGTAATGCTCACCAGCCTGTAGTTCCCCAGGTCATCCTTTCTCCCTTTCTTAAAAACAGGAATAATGTTTCCCTTTTTCCAATCACTGGGGACTTCACCAGACAGCCGTGATTTTTCAAATATGATGGAGAGCGGGTCAGCAACCACATCAGCCATTTCTTTCAGAACCCTAGGATGGATATCATCTGGCCCCATGGACTTAAACACGTTCAGTTTCATGAGGAGGACTCGGACTTGTTCCACTGTTACAATGGGACAGAAACCACTCCCCACACCCTCACCTAGAGGCTCATGGTCCTGGCAGACATGGGAAGCCTGACCGCACATGAAGACTGGAGCAAAGCATTCATTGAGTACCTCAGCTTTTTCTATGTCTGAGCAAGCCAGCTCCCCATTACCTTTCATCACAGGAGGAACACTCTCCTTGGCCTGTCTCTTCCTGCCTATGTACCTGTAGAACCCCTTCTTGTTATCTTTCACGTCCCTCACCAAGTTCAGCTCCATCTGCGCCTTGGCTTTCCTAATCCTATCTATACACACATGGACAACAGCCCTGTATTCCTCACAGGATATACAACCCTGCTTCCACTTCCTGTACATTTCCCTCTTTTCCCTCAGTCACGACGGTCTCCTGCCTTCCCTGCTCGACGACTTCTGCTGGGGGATGGAGAGCTGTTGCGCTCTCAGAAGGGTGTCCTTAAAGAGCTGCCATCTCTGTTCTGTGCCCATGCCCTTAAGGACAGTTTCCCAGGGGATCCCACTCAGCAGTTCCTTGAGCAGCCGGAAGTTTGCTCTCCTGAAGCACAGGTTCCTAGCTCTGCTTTTTGCCAGACCTGCATTCTTCAAGATCACAAACTCCACCAAAGCATGATCACTGCAGCCCAGGCTGCCTCCAATCTTAACCTCTCTAATGCTCTCCTCCGCATTGGTGAGCACCAGGTCCAGGAAGGCTTCACCTCGGGTCGGTCCATCCGTTACCTGCACCAGGAAGTCGTCCTCCACAGACTCCAGGAATCTCCTGTACTGTCTGCCACCCGCCGTGCCGCTCTCCCAGCAGGTATCTGGGTGGTTGAAATCCCCATCAGGACCAGAGCCCGCGAGCGCGACAGCTCCTGCAGCTGAAGCAAGAAGGCGTCGTCAACGGGCTCCCCTGAGCAGGTGGGCTGCAGCAGACCCCAACCAGCAGATGCCCTTTGCTGGATTGATCTTTGATTTTAACCCACAAACTCTCAACCTGATCGTGGCTATTTCTCAGACACAGCTCTGTACAATCTATCCACTTCCTAACATAGAGGACAACTCCTGCACCCCTCCTACCCTGTCTATCCCTTCTGAAAAGCCTGTAGTGCTCAATAAGAGTATTCCAATCATGTGATTCATCCCACCATGTTTCCGTGATAGCAATTAGGTCATACTTTCCCAATTGCACCACGGTTTCTAGCTCCCCCTGTTTATTTCCCATGCTGAGCGCATTGGTATAGAGGCACTTCAGCTTAGCTATTAGTCTCATTGCCTTCTCAGAGGAGCCCTCCCTAATACTTCCAGGACAAGTCTGGGGTTTTCTCTTACCACCTGCCAAGGTGACAGCATTCCCACGCACTTCTCTGTCACCTAGTACACCCCCTTCCCCCACCATATCTAGTTTAAAGCCCTGCTAACCAGCCCAGCCAGCTTGCTCCCAAGAATATTTGTGGCCCTTCTAGTCAGTCGGCTCCCATCCGCCGTCAGCATTCCCCCTTTCTCAAGGCTTTGTACCAAACCGTAGTACCCAAAGCCCTGAGTGTGACACCATTTGCAAAGCCATTCATTCAGCGTGTCCACCCTCCTCCTTTTGTCCTTGTCTGGATCCCAGTCACCAACTGAGAGGACAGAGGAGAACACAACTTGCACTCCTGATCCCTTCAGCAGTCTTCCCAGAGCCCTGAAGTCCCTTTTGATCACCTGAGAACTTCTTTTGCCTACAGTATCAAGTATCTGCTTAGGTTCTTTGGATCTTGCAGGTATTCAGGATTGAAGTTCCATGATGCTGGGGATGTCCATTTCTCTAGAGTCTCTCCCAAGTCCCTCCACACTCCCTGTCACTCAGTATTCTCTGGCTTTGAGGAGACTTCCTCAAAATATTATAAATACAGATACTGAGGGAAACGATGAGTAGTACATTCAGGGAGACTGACATGATCATCAAAAAAAGCATCCATGAGCATCCAAAAAGCATAGAAGGGATTCAAAGGAGAGACTGGAAGCCTCTTTAAAAATCATGTTTGGTAAAATTAGCAACTCCCTCTGGGACGTAACTTTCAATGTCCAATTCATACCACATTGTATGCAGACACATGGTATTTTCTTCAGAGTTTTTAATTCATTATATATGTATACAGCTTCAAAGAGCATAGTGACAAACTTAATAAAAGCCCAGTACTTTCTGAGTATTAAAAGAGGAAACAATGATGGAATGCAATCTCTCAAAGAACACTTTTTTACAAGAGAGAGCAAATACTTTTTTTTTTTTTTTACGAAAGCACTCAGAGTTTACAGAGTATTGGCAGTCTGCCCAGACTTCAGGGCCTTTTTTGCAGTACAATTCCTACAGTACTGATAAACTTTCTAACAAAGCTCTCTGAGAATACAGAGAGGTTTGTTCTAAAACTACATCTTTCCTGGCCAGTGCACCAAAAGAATGTCAACAATTTTGGGCTGATTCGGACCAGTTCTGTGACTAATTGGGGTGGAGGGACCCACACACCCACACTCCAGGAGAGAGGGAATGGGGGTAGTGAAAAAGGTAGGGATATGTGCCTAAAAAACAAAACAGCAGCAAGAAGCTAATGGAGAAAACTTATTTACTAAATATAGCAGAATGCAAGATAACACAATATAATGCAATATAATTGGAATTGAAGATAATATATCAAATAAAGAGTGTCCAAAACCAAAGGCCTTACTCTAATGCTGAAAGCAAGACGGATAGGGAGAACACACTGCAGAGACGAGCAGTAAAAGAAGGGGCTGTCTTGTGACTCGTGAGCAGTTTTATCTTTGACTCTAAATGGAAAACGGAAATGGAACAGTGAAAGTCTTCTGGGACATGTAGTTCTTTTCTGAGAAAGGTACCTCAAAACTATTGACATTCCATAGAACTGGAGCATTAACTCCAAGTGCGCTACATGATGTTATGACGTGGAAAACCGATAACAAAAATCATAAAACCATGACATTAAATAATGTTTGAATTTCACTGTGATTACATGCATATAGTTATATAAAGAGTACTATGAATAAAATAATGTACTATGTTGCTTGAAAATAATCTTTCATAAAACAACATCTTTTTCCAGATTTGTATTATGGTGGAGAAGCTTTCTCTGTAGAGCAGCCACAGTCCTTTACTTGTCCTTATTGTGGAAAGATGGGTTACACAGAAACATCTCTTCAAGAACATGTTGCTTCTGAACATGCAGAAACATCAACAGAGGTGGTAAGCTGCTTCAGTAATTTTTTTTTCCAATTACGATGAGAGTATATGAAAAATCCTTTCCCACACAATGAGTAAATCTCTTGACTTCAAAAATGTGTTCATTTAAATGCTGATTAGGAAGCCATGTACCTTTATTTGTGAGATGAGAATCTTTTATTAGGGCTTTTGTAATTAGTGAGAACGCTTGATAAAATGCTTCATTTCATTTACTTAAGTATATGTAAAATGATTAAGTCACCACTTAGCTGTGCACCTCTGTTACTTATGTTTTTAATTAGGTAAATTCTAATGCAGTAGTAGAATAACACTAAATATTTTATTTACATGTACTGCCTTCCTCCCTGCCCATCAATATTAGTATCAATACAGTTATATTCTGTTTATAGGATGAATAGAAAAAAGATTCATTGACTTGAGAACATTCATGCCAATGTTAAATTTATTAATATAATAAGATTGATCATGTATGAGGAGAAAAAAATATAGTTTAGTTGCCTTGATACTAAGGCTGCCCTTTTTGGAGTTTGTTTAGCATATGCTTGGTAATATTTAGAATATTCTCATGGTTATTCTATATATTGATGTCTCTCCCTTCACAATTAGTTGTCTAGCTCTCAATCCGGCGCACAATGTCGTTTAAGACAATAATTATGTCAGACTTCTTTAAATGGAGACAAGGAAAGGTATGCAACTGAACTGTACATCAGTTTTTGTTTGTTTGTTTGTTTTTGTTTAAAGCTTTTGTATTTGGGTATATTTGTGCATCAGAACTGGTTCTTCTGTAATCATTAGGACTGTTATTTCTCTCAACAACCAGCATTAAGATAGATGGCATGATAAAGTATATACAATATGCTTCATGAAACATTTCTGTTTACAATTGTGTATCTGAGGCATCAGTGCCTAAAACTTGCTTGGCGGTGGTTAATATTCAAGATTAAAAGCCTCAGATTCTAAACTACTATCACAGCATCCTGACTGGAAAGGCTTGTGAAATGAAAAAACAACACGTAGGTTCTTCAGAATGATGGGCAAAAGCGCCCCATTGTGGCTGGCCCAGAGACTCCGTGCATCCTTGGCATAGATGACCTCAGTAGAGGGTACTTCAAGGACCCAAAAGGGTACCAGTGGGCTTTTGGTACGGCTGCCTTGGAGATATAGGATATTAAGCAGCTGTCTACCTCGCCCGGTCTCTCAGAGAACCCTTCTGCGGTGGGATTGCTAAGAGTAGAAGAACAGCAGGTGCCCGTCGCTACTACAACAGCGCACCAACCAAAACTAATTGGATCCCATCCATAAGCTGATTCACCAACTGGAGAACCGAGGAGTGAATAATCAGCAAGACTCGCTCACCTTTCAGTAGTCTGAAAGTACAATGGAGAGTGGAGGCTAGCAGTGGACTATATCATGGCCTGAATGAAGTCACGCCACAGCTAAGCACTGCCGTGCCAGACATGCTAGAACTTCAGTACAAACTGGTGTCAAAGGTAGCCAAGTGGTATGCCACAATTGATATCACCAATGCATTTTTCTCAATCTCCCTTTCGATTTTTCTTCCTTGCGACTCACGTACCCATGCCACCTACTCCTTCATGCTTACAGAGATTAGCTTTTAATCACAACTTAAACACACTCAACTCCTAGCTCTGGTTTCTGAAATAACTGTTCAAAGTTTTATTTCCTTTTGTGCTACTAGGACAGCTCTAAAACTAATACACACACACAACTGGTCAAGTAAAGTATCAGCAATGCCTACCATAAGGCAGGCAGCTAGCTGTAGCTAGAATCTTCCCATCACCAGCAGAATATTTCTGAACTCACAGCCTCATCATTTTGAACTTCAAGTTTGTCTACCCTTAACCCTGCAAGAAGTCTAAAAACATGCAAAAATAAGTGTTTCTTTTAACCCAAAATAACATCAGTGTACCAAAAAAAATACATAGGAGAACATAAAAAAACCTACACTGTATTGTTTAAATATTACCGGATATCTACTGTGAGAAATTCTCAAACATTTTCTTTCAGTGGAAGTATAGTGAATACCTTTGCAACCATTCCCACTCTCAATCTTTCCTGGTCAGATAGCACATCCACAGAAACTACAATGACTTACAAGGAAAAGGAATACTAGGAAAATGCTGTCTTTAATACGGGAAGCATGTAGTCCTAATATTTACAACAACAACAACAACAACCACCCTCAAGAATTGTCATGCCGTCTTTTGTCAAGGTTTAACCTTTTTCCATTTCCCCTCCATTCTTTCTTACTCACCATTCTCCATGCTTCTTAACTGTTGGCTTGTACTTTCCCCAAATACGAAACCCAAACATCTGTCTGCCTCGTGATCAAGGGTCACCCCACTGGCTTCTTATTTCTCTCCTGTTGTCATACACAGGAATTATCCAAAATATACCATAATATGATCCTCTTCTAGTCTCATATCATTTTTACATGCCTCAAACCTATTTCTCACCATTAAATGCCTAAACATCCCTCCCTAACAGTACACGAACACAAGAAAAGTAACAAAAAGGAACGACAAAACAGCTTTATACATATACTAGTAAAGACTTCAAGAGCTATCACTGACCTATGGATCACAAGTGATGCAAATACAAAATAACTTATGTGGGAAGGGACCTCTGAAGTTTTCTGGTTTAAACCCCAACTCGAAGTAGAGCCAATAAGCAGGGTGCTCAGGTCCTCATCCAGTTGAGATTTGAATATCTCCGGGGATTGAAATCCCACAACCTCTCTGGTACACTGTTCTAGCATTTAACCACCTTCATGCTGAAAAAGCTTTTTCTGTATATAAAATCAGAATTTCTCACGTTCCAACTTAAGTACATTGCCTCTTGTGTATCCCTGCAAGCCTCTGAGAAGAGGCTGGCTCCAGCTTCTCTACTCATAGAATCATAGAATCACCAAAGTTGGAAAAGATCTCCGAGATCATCCAGTCCAACCGTCCACCTACCACCAATATTTCCCCACTAAACCACGTCCTTTAGTACAACATCTAAATGTTTCTTGAACACCTCCAGGTACGGTGACTCCACCACCTCCCTGGGAAGCGCCTAACCACTCTTTTGGAGAAGAAATTTTTCCTGATGTCCAACCTGAATCTCCCCTGGCACAACTTGAGCCATTCCCTCTAGTCCCATCGCTAGTTATGCGAAAGAAGAGGCCAACTCCCACCTCACTACAACCTCCTTTCAGGTAGTTGTAGAGGGCAATAAGATCTCCCCTGAGCCTCCTCGTCTCCAGACTAAACAATCCAAGTTCCCTCAGTTGCTCCTCATAAGACTTGTGCTCCAGACCACTCACCGGCTTTGTTGCCCTTCTCTGGACACGCTCCAGGGCCTCAATGTATTTCTTGTAGTGAGGGGTCCAAAACTCAGTACAGTACTCGAGGTGCGACCTCAGCAGTGCTGAGTACACAGAGATGACCGCCTCCCTGTTCCTGCTGGCAACACTATTTCTGACACAAGCCAGGATGCCATTGGCCTTCTTGGCCATCTGGGCATGCTGCTGGCTCATGTTCAGCCAAACGTTGACCAACATCCCCAGGCCCAGTTCTTCCACACGATCTTCCAGCCACTCTGCCCCAAGCCTGTAGCGTTGCCTGGGGTTGTTGTGGCCACAGTGCAGGATCCGGCACTTGGTCTTTGTGAACTTCAGCCCGTTGGCCTCAGCCCAGCGACCCAGCTTGTCTAGATCCCCCTGTAGGGACTTCCTACCCCCAGGCAGACTGACACCTCCTCCCAACTTGGTGTCATCTGCAAACTTACTGAGGGTGCTCTCAATCCCCTTGTCCAGGTCATCAATAAAGATATTGAACAGGACAGGCCCTGATACCGACCCTCGGGGAACACCACTCGTGACCGTGACTCCCTCCCATTAGGTAGTTTTAGACAGGAATAAGTTCTTTCTGAGCCTTATCTTCAAGAGATACAAGGTTTTTTTTTTTTTCATTCCCCCTTTACACATCACATGCTCCATCCTCCAACTATCTTGGTGGCATCCACCAGACTCGCTCCAGTATGTTCATGCCTATCTTGTATATAGTTCTGTGTTCCCTAGTACAAGACCATACCTTGCGTCTTAAGTGATGAATACAGGGGAAGAATCTCTTCCCTTGACCAAGTATTATATACTTGCTAACACAGACCAGTATTGGGTTGGCCTTCACTGCAAGGGCATACCGATGCCTCATACTGAACTTCTCCACCAGGGCCTGTACCGCTGATCACAACTCTCCAATTCCAGCAATAAAACCTTTTTCCCCCACCCACCAACACCACACGATCATCTACTTCGTCAATTTTGTGAGATATGAACTGGGTATAAGGATACCACGGAAGACTATGTCAAAAGCCTGTCCAAAGGCAACATCCACTATCTGGAAAGGCCTGTTGATAGAAAAAGATACACACACAGGTTCTTTTGAATTCCAATCTATGTATAAGAGTTGAAACAAATATACTTCATTTTGAAAATAGTTAAAGCTAAAATGGTCTTAGTTTTTCTTCCCTGCCTCCTCTCCCCCAAGATAAGTTATTAAATTCTGGTGAACAATCCTGTATTTGACCATGTTTGCTCCTGTGTTAGCACCCCAATTTTGATTCACTGTGTACTGGGTTTATGCGGCAGGGTTTTGGCCTCTGAGAAGAGTCCAGAATCTGTCCCACGTTAAATAAGAGCCAGTTGCAGCTGGCTTTAAAAAGGAACCACCACTGGTCAAAGCTGAGCCAATGAGCAATGTTGGTTGTGACCTGTGTTTAGCTGTGTCACAGTAGCTGGAAGAGAAGTGAGAAAACGTAGCGAGAAACAACCCTGCAGATACCAAGGTCAATGAAGAAGGAAGGGGAAGAGGTGCTTCAGGCACTGGTGCAGATATTCCCCTGCAGCCCATGGAGAGGACTATGGTAGAGCAGACTGTCCCCTGCTGACCATGGAGTGCCACGTTGGAACAAATATCCATCCACGCTGGAGCCTGTGGAGGACCCCATGCTGGAGCAGTTCTTGAAGAACTGCAGTCCGTGGGAAGTCCCCGTCAGGTCAGATCAGTTCAGGAAGGACTGCAGTCTGTGGGAGGGACTCCATGCTGGAGCAGGGGAAGAGAGTGAGGAGGAAGGAGTGGCAGAGACCAAGCGTTATGAATTAACTGTAACCCCCTTTCCCCATCCCTCTGCACTGCTTGAGGGGGAGGAGGCTGAAGAATGAGGTGGGGAGGGGAAGGTGGTTTTAGTTTGCTTTTAGTTCTCACTGCCCTACTCTGTTATCAGTGCACAATAAATTAATCTTCTCCAAGCTGAATCTGTTTTGCCCATGATGGTAATTGATGAGTGATCTTCCTGTCCTTATCTCAACCCAGAAGCTTTTTATGTTTCATCATATTTTCTCCCTGTCTTTCTGAGGAGGGGGAGTGAGAGTGTGGTGTGGTTGCAAGAGTTTGGTGTGGTGGGCAAGATCAACCCAACACATACTGTTTTGACATTTTCTGCCATGCACAAAGGGACTCTGAAAGCAGAATGTATATTGCTCAAAATTTAAAGCCCTTATGTTTTGGCTAATAAGCATATTTTATTATGTTCAAAAGTGACAGAGTGGGCTCACAATGGCATCAGTCAACTCCTTCAGATGCCTCCCATCTGGTCCCATCTGCAATTGGCTTAAGTGGGCCCTAACGTAACCTTCTTCTACTGTGGGTAATACTTCACTCCCACAGACTGTCACTAGGCTCAGGGACCCGAGATGCTATAAGGCAGACCTTACCAGTGAAAACCAAGATAAAGAGACTAAGTATCTTGGCCTTTTCCATGTTCATTGAGCGTTAGGTCCAGTTTTCTTAGCCTCCCTTTTGCTGTCATTGTAACCTTTCCTGTTGTCCTCTACCTCCCTCTCTAGTTCCAACTCCAGCTGAGCTCAGGCTTTCCGAACTTCATTCCTGCTTGCTCAATGTCTCTCTACGCTCCTCTTGGGTAACCCATTCCTCTTTCCACTTTCTGTGCACTTCTTTTTTTGTGTGAGTTCAGTTTAGAATTCTCTGTTCATCCAAGCTGGCTTTCTGCAACACTTGCTTGGCTTTGTGTATGTGAGAACGGGACTTGTGCTTTGAAGAGGTTGTCCTTGAAGCCGTCCTGGGCCCCTTTGTTCTGTTGTGCAGTCTCCTATGAGATCCCGTGCCAAGCAAATTCTCAAACAAGTCAAAATCTGCTTTCCCCAAAGTTTAACACAGTGATTCTACTGTTTCCCTTGTTCATTCTTCTCAGGCTTTTCAACTCCATCTCAAGTCTTCTGCATCCTCAACCAGTTCATTCTTGTTTGACTGGACCTGGTACTCCCAAACACCTTCTCTAGTCAATTTGATGACCTCCTTGTGTCAATAAATTGTATTCACTGCACTCTGGAAATGTCCTGGATTACTTGTGACCAGCCATATTGCACTTCCAGCAGATGCCATGCTGGTTGAAGTCCTCCAATGAGTAGCAGGGCCTGCAATCACAAGGCTTCTTCTAGCTGCCTAAGGAAGGTTTCACTTGTTTTCACTTCTTGATCAGGCCATCTGTAACAGATACCCACCAGGGTAGTGAAGCACTGGAAACAGGTTCCCCAGAGAGGTGGTGGGTGCCCCATCCCTGGAGAAATTCAAGGTCAGGCTGGAACAAGCTCTGAGCAACCCGATCTAGCTGTAGATGTCCCTGTTCATTGCAGAGGAGTTGGACTAGATGATCTTTAAAGGTCCCTTCCAAGTCAAACAATTCCATGATTCTATTACGTCACCACCTCTTTGGTCTGTCTTTTTATCCTTACCCACAAGCTCTCAGCCGGCTTGTCACCTATTCCAAGTCAAAGATCCATGTATGAGAGCTTCTACGAAAGTAATGTCTCCTATTTTATTATGTTGGCCCACGGCATCAGAGGAGGATGTTGGTGGGATGACAGTACAGGTTGAACCTTCCAGACAATATTCTATTACGTTTTGTTGTCATGTGACACATGGCAGCAGAGGGGCAGTGTGATAAAATGGTGTCTGACATGGAAATGTGTATGAAGCAAAGGTGTGTCACTGAATTCCTCCACGCAGAAAAAATTGCACCTATTGACATTCATCGACACTTGCTGAATGTTGACAGAGACCAGTCGATGTTAGCACAGCGAGGCGATGGGAGGTACATTTCAGCAGTGGTGACAGTGGGCCACCTCTGCTGGTGCAGATTTTTACGAGCGCTGCATACATTCGTCGCTGGTAAAAATGCATCACTAATGGTGGTGACTGTTGAAAAAGAGTGTTTTGTAGCTGAGGATTTGCGCTATCAAAGAGTGTTATTGTGCTCTTTGTATCTGTTGCAGTTTCCATGGAAATAAATAGGAGGCATTACTTTTGGAGCCATCTACATATTTATGCTGCTCCTTTGCATAGAGCACATTTCTTCCTCCTTGCCTTCCCAGCCTGACCTTCCCAAAAGAACCAGCATCCATAGTAGCACTACTCTAGTGATGTGAGCTATCCCCCTACACTCCTCTGTAATCCCTATGAGATCAGAGCTCTGCAACCGTGCAGGTTTCAATTCATCTGTTTCCCCATGCTGTGTGCACTTGCGCACAGGCACTTGAGATGTGATGAGTCCCAGTTGTTCTGCTTTTCAGAGAAACTGTGAAGAAACTCCCCCATCCTGCTGTCTCCCAGACACTTCCTCACCGTACCCCATGTTTCCAATTATCTTCAAGTTATAGTAACCCTCTCCTGCCATACTTAGTTTAAAGACCTCTGTGCTAGGTTAGAAAACTTGCAAAGATGCTTTTGCCCTATGGAATCCATCTCTTCACAGCAGTCCTCATTCCTCAGAGGTTTTCACGGTCGTAAAAACAGAAGCCCTTCCTGCGACACTAAACATACAGCCAAATGTTTAATGAATGCATCCACTCCTGCTCAAGCCTTTCCCCTTCATTTCAAAGGTAACACTACCTAGGCTCCCATAGCTCTATATTTACTCTTGATATACTCAAGGCCACCCTAGCATTATTATCAGTGCCTACACACATGAGCAAAAAGGGATGATATTCCAAGGGTCAGATAAGTCTTTGCAGTCTCTCTTCCTAAATCCAAGCCAGAGTATGAGGAGCAGCTGAGGTCTCTTGGTTTGTTCAGCCTAGAGAAGAAGAGACTGAGGGGCGACCTCATCGCAGCCTATGGCTTCCTCACGAGGAGGTGTGGAGGAGCAGGTGCTGATTTCCTCTCTCTGGTGACCAGTGATAGGACCCAAGGGAATGGCATGAAGCTGCGACAGTGAGGTTCAGGTTGGATATCAGGAAAAGGTTCTTCACCCAGGGGGTAGTCGGGCACTGGAACAGACTCTCCAGGGAAGTGCTTGTGGCACTGAGCTTGCTGAAGTTCAAGAAGCATCTGGACAATGCTGTCAGACATGTGGTCTGATTTTTGGGTGGTCCCATCTACAGCCAGAAGTTGGACTCGGTGATCCTTATGGGTCCCTTCCAACTTGGGCTATTCTGTGATTCTATGATTTATACCCCTTTCTGTGTAACAGTCTCCCCTCAGCCTTTGATCCCCATTGCTCTCCCTTCCCCCTGCATATCCCTTTGCATGTCAATTTGTATGATTCTGTCGATTCCCTCGCTCTATCTCACTCAGTCAGCTTTCCACCCTAGTTTACAGTCTTATCAGTTGCAAAGTCCGGGTTGATCTTTCTGGAATTGGTGCCTGTAGTTTCTTGATAGCCCATCAATTAGCGTGACTGGCTGTTGAGGTTTAACACGCTGGTAGGCAGCTAAGCACCACGCAGCTGCTCACTTCTCTCTCCAAGGGATGAGGGAGGGAATCGGAAAGGTGAAGGGGGAAAATTCACACACTGAGATAAAGACAGTAGAGCATGGGCAAAGCAAAAGCTGCATTTGCAAGCACAGCAAAGCAAAACAAGGAATTCGTTCACTACTTCCCATCAGCAGGCTTCCCATCAGCCACTTCCAGGAAAGTAGGGCTCCATCATGCAAAATGGTTTCTTGGGAAGACAAATGTCATCACTCCGAATGCCTCCCCCTTCCACCTTTCCTCCCAGCTTTTATTGCTGAGAATGATGTCGTATGTTATGTAATACTCCTCTGGTCATTTGGGGTTAGCTGTCCTGGCTGCGTCTCCTCCCAACTTCTTGTGTATTGCCCAGCCTCCTCACTGTCAGGGTATCGTGTGTAAGCAGTAGACAGCAACAACTAAAACATCGTCACAATTATCACTACTATTTTTATTTAAAAAAAAAACAAACAAACCAAACAAAAAAAAAAAACAACAAAAAACACAGCATCATACAAACCTACACCAAGAAAATTAACTCTGTTCCAGCAAAAATTGTGACACTGGCAAGGTTTGCTTCTTGTCATGGTCGCTGTCCCAATTAACAAGGTCCCCGATCAGATAACTTCGCTGGAATAAACATTTTCATACTTGCATGCCCTCGACAACTAGTCTGACTGACCAAATTTTTGTTTGTTTGTTTGCTTTTTTTTGTTTGTTTCTTTGTTTGTTTTGTCAGAGCTAATGCTTAACTAAAACTTCCATTTCAACATAACAATGTTCTACTTTATAAACAAAATGTTATTAAACTTTATTTGAAGTTTAGGATTAGGACAGTCAGACAGACTATCTCTTCATTGTTCTTTGTAACTTTTTTTGTAGTTGATGTTCTCCCAAAGACTTGAATGATATGGTCTGCTAATAATTGCTTTGCTCTGTTAAATTGGGTTGAACTTCTGCTTTGTTACTTTTTGAACTCTGATATCGCTCTCATGCAGAAATAAGTTCTCCTTCGAAGATGATGTTTCCTATTGGTACCGAACACTTTGTCAGCTTACTTGTAATAAGCTGAAAATAAATAAGTTAATGGGGTCTATATCCATCCGTCCTAAATACATCCATTACTGTTTCTCCCACTGACTAGTTGCGTAAATGACATAACTGAGAACTATCATAGAATCATAGAATGGCCTGGGTTGAAAAGGACCACAATGATCATCTAGTTTCAACCCCCCAGCTATGTGCAGGGTCTCCAACCACTAGACCAGGCTGCCCAGAGCCACATCCAGCGTGGCCTTGAATGCATCCAGGGATGGGGCATCCACAACATCCTTGGGCAACCCGTTCTAGTGTGCCATCACCCTCAGTGTGAAAGCTTCTTTCAAATATCAAAACTAAACCCTCCCTTGTCCCAGTTTAAAAACATTCCCCCTTGTCCTATTGCTATCCACCCTTGTAAACAGCCAAAGCCCCTCCTGTTTATATGCTTCCTTCAAATATTGGAAGGCCACAATGAGGTCTCCCCAGAGCCTTCTCTTCTCCAAGCTAAACAAGCCCAGATCCCTCAACCTTTCTTCTCAATAAGACTGCGGTCACCAACGCCTACAAGGGCAACAAGAAGTCCTGAAAGAGTAGGAGGTGAGCAAGGGTTACCACTGTTGATCGATCTCTGAAAATGAATGAAATTCAAAGTCTGAGAAAAGACTTTTCACGTCACCCAAATGAGCCTATTGTCACCTGGTTACTTCGATGTTGGGACAATGGAGTCAACAGTGTGTGGCTAGATAGTAGAGAAGCTTGCCAACTGGGTGGCATTGCTAGGGACTCAGCCATTGACAGAGGTATTAGTACATGCCAGAACCAGGCCTTCACTCTCTGGAAGCAGATGCTGTTAGCTGTAAAAGAAAGATACCCCATCAAAGACGATCTGATGCCTGAGAAAAAGAAATGGGCTGATGTGGAAAAAGACATCAGTTATTTGAGAGAATATGCTGTGGTGGAAATGTTACATAGCCCCAATTTCATTCCTAACGAGTCAGACCAAGAGCACGATCCTGAGAGAGTCAGGTGTACACCACATACGTGGCATATATTCACAAAGACTGCACCGGAAAGGTACGCCAGTACATTTGCAGCAATGTATGGCAGAGGGGAAAGAAGACCCCTTGTAAATGAACTGATTAATAGACTTCAAGACTTTGAGTTACATTCTTACATTTGAGCCCTCTGCGAGCTTGTGTTTCAGCCATTGCAAAAGTGAGTGAAAAACTGGACAGAATGGAGAGCAAACAAGAAGATATAATAGATGAACTGTCTACTGTGCTTAATGCTGATGGATCCACGGTGGTATCAGATACATCCCATGGGGACCAGAATTCCCAAACCAGCCCACTGGAGGGGCTGATCAACTTGGTTTCCTCCCAACCTGCATCATCCAGCGTCTCAGTTATCAGAAGAAGACGTCCTCCTGCTCGAGCAAGTGACAACAGTAAGACTACGTCGCGTTTTGACTTGTGGCATTACCTGTGTGACCATGGAGAAGATAAGAAGTGGCATAAACAACCCACTCCTGCGCTTCAAGCACGGGTAAAAGAATTACAAGACAAATCAACCACCAAGGTGAACTTCTCCAAAAAGGTGATTGCTCCAGTTCCTGTAGGCAACGGAGGCAACAAACAGAGAGGCCCTGCCCCCAGCCAGGGAGGGGAAAGGGATAATAGAGTGTATTGGACTGTGTGGATTAGATGGCCTGGCACATCAGAACCACAGAAATATAAGGCCCTGGTGGACACTGGTGCACAGTGCACTCTAATGCCCTCGAGTCACCAAGGGACAGAATCAATTTATATTCATGGGGTGACTGGGGGTTCCCAAGAGCTGACAATGTTGGAGGCTGAAATAAGCCTCACAAGTAAAGACTGGCAAAAGCACCCTATTGCGACTGGCCCAGGGGCTCTGTTTGAAAAACTTCCTCCTAATATCTAACCTAAACCTTCCCTGTCTCAGTTTAAGACCATTCCCCCTTGTCCTGTCACTATCCACCCTCGTAAACAGCTGTTCCCCTTCCTGTTTATATGCTCCCTTCAAGTACTGGAAGGCCGCAATGAGGTCTCCCCAGAGCGTTCTCTTCTCCAAGCTAAACAAGCCCAGATCCCTCAACCTTTCCTCATAGGAGAGGTGCTCCAGCCCTCTGATCATCTTAGTGGCCCTCCTCTGGACCTGCTCCAAGAGTTCCACGTTCTTTCTGTACTGGGGTCCCCAGGCCTGGACGCAGTACTCCAGAACTATAATCAAACCACTGAGGAAGGTTCTTTTTTACTGATTTTAATGGATTTATTATAGAATTTTCTAAGTTAGCTTTAAATGTGTCAGCTCTTCTTTTGCTGTTAATTACAATGCAGTAAACTAAGGTGAGACTCTTCTGGAGGTAACCTGTTTGATGAATTTCCCAAAAGCAGCTCAAAATAAGTGAAGTTTTCATAACAGAAAAATATATCTCAAAACCATTGGTTTAGAATTCCTATTCTTCATACAGTGTTTAAGTCTGTTATCATTCTTGATTGTCCTCTGAAATTACATATATTGGGTGGGGAATTATGTTTCAGTGCTAATCAGAATTTTGTTTTAACAGTACTTTTAGTCTTCTGCCTCCAACCATTACCACCTACCATTTCCTGTTCATGTGGAATCTTTTGTAGTTCAGTTTTTCCCAATAGTAATTTCCTTTTTTAATTTTTTTTCCCTTTATAAACAGATAGGAGTAGC
This sequence comes from Crossoptilon crossoptilon, assembly GCA_036346035.1. Classification (NCBI taxonomy): domain Eukaryota; kingdom Metazoa; phylum Chordata; class Aves; order Galliformes; family Phasianidae; genus Crossoptilon; species Crossoptilon crossoptilon. Next base: position 60,629 of record JARXNR010000346.1, on the reverse strand, counting down.
TTCACATTCACAAAACATGGTCCTCGTGTGGGACTTCAACCCAACACTCATATTCATAGGTTGCTCTGAAAGTAATGCCTCCTATTTGTTTCCAGGGAAACTGCAGCAGATTCACAGAGCAGAATAACACTACTTGGTAGAGCAAATTCTCAGCTACAAACCACTGTTTTTCAACATAGTCACCCCCATTAACAATTCATTTTCACCAGTGATGAACAAGAGACTGATTGTCATGGTCATAAAAATCATAGAATCATAGAATAGTCAGAGTAGGGAGGGACCCTTAAAGGTCATCTGGTTCTACTCCCCTGCAATGAACAGTGACATCTACATCTAGATCAGGTTACTCAGAGACTGGTCCAGCCCTACAGTGAATGCCTCTGTCAAAGATTTACTGTATGGCTCAGCCCAGTTCCCTGACTAGCAGAGTGGTGGGACACATGGATCCTCGCCCTGGTGAGGGGAAAAGGGGAAAAGGGGAAAAGGGGAAAAGGGGAAAAGGGGAAAAGGGGAGGGAGACGGGCCTAAAAACAAAACAGCAGCAATGATCTGAGCAGAAAAAAACTAATTTACTAAACAAGATATCAGAATGCAATAAAACAGCGAACAATCCTCTGGGAGAATAAGTTCTTCTTTTCTGGGACAGGTACTCAGAACTGGAGCATTAAATCTTTAACTCCCAGTGCACTATATTATGTTATCATGTGGAATACCAATAACCAAAAATCTTAAAACCATGACATACCACCCCTTATTCCACATCACTGCATCATGCTTAATATATACAAACAAACAATAATTAACAAGCATTAAACGTACACACACACATATATATAGAAATTGAATTACTGGCTCCACATCCCGAAAATCAAATTACATTGTGGTACACAGTGAACATTCCCATCTTTCTGAGCTGCGTCTCAACACCAATTACTTTGGAAGCAGCCCGAACTCCCTCATACGCGGCTAAGATCTCCTTTTCAGTTGGAGTGTAGCTCTCTTCTTACTCCCTGCACGCTTGACTCCGGAATCCCAGGGGTCAGCCTCGGGTCTCTCCTGAGGCTCTTTGCCACAGACTCCAAGTGGGACCTTTCTCTCCAGCAGCAGTGTAGAGGATGTTCTCTACATCCTGTCCCATCTTTACTGGCCCCAGAGCCATGGCTCGGGCTATCTCCCGTTTAATCTGCTCAAAAGCCTGCTGCTGCTCAGGGCCCCATGCAAAATTACGCTTTTTCTGTGTTGCCTGATAAAGGGGGCTTACAACGAGGCCGAAGTTTTGAACATGCGTTTTCCAAAAGCCCGCTACGCCCAGAAAAGATTGTCTCTCTTTCTTACTAGTGGGCAGAGACGTGGCAGAGATTTTGTTGACAACATCTGTTGGGATGTGACAACATCCAGCTTGCCACTTTATACCTAGGAGCTGAATTTCCTGTGGAAGTCCTTTCACACTGTTTCACTTAATAGCAAAACCAGCACTCAGAAGGATCTGGATTATTTGCTCTCCTTTCTCAAAAACTTCCCTTGCTGTGTTGACCCACACAATAACGTCATCAATGTACTGCATGTGCTCAGGAGAACCACCTTATTCCAGTGCACCTTGGATCAACCCATGGAAAATTGCTGGACTACGTTTCCACCCCTGGGGCAAACAATTCCAGGTATACTGAACATCCCTCCAGGTGAAAGCAAACTGAGGCCTACATTCTATGACCAGAGGAATGGAGCAAAAGGTGTTAGCAATGTCAATGGTGGCATACCTCTTGGCTGCTTTTGTCTCCAATTCATATTGGTGTTCTAGCATGTCTGGTACAGCAGCATTCAGTGGGGATGTGACTTCATTCAGGCCATGGTAGTTTACCATCAGCCTCCATTCTCCACTGGATTTATGCACATGCCATATGGGACTGTTAACAGGTGAGTGAGTTTTGCTGATCACTCCCTGACTCTCTAGTTGATGAATCAACTTATGAATGGGGAACAAGTTGTATCGCTCCAATTTATAGGAGGGAGATGAGGTTCTGTTAATATCTGTATACCCGGCGTGAGATTAAGAAACAACGGTTCAAATGTTAGTCCAACCAGTTTATTATAAATCCTAATCAGGGAGACGAGGAAGGGAAGGAGGGTGATAGAAAAGATAGGAAAGAAGCAAGAATTGCGTAAAGTGGGGATAGTCACCACCAGGATCCAGAAGCGGTCCCGTTGCATGACGTTTTGAAGGTCCGAGGCAGAAGCAGCAGGGGGAGAGAGCAGCAGCATGTCCGGCCTTGGACAGCAAGCAGATAGCAGGAGGCAGTCGCGGAACCAATCCGAGCAAGTCCAGGTGGGAGAGAGGCAGGTCATGAGGCTTCTGATGGCAGAAACCTCTTCTTCTTCATGAGGAATCTGTTGCCAGAAAACCTAAAACTCATGGTTTTCGATTCCTCTTTTATCCTCCTTTTTCTCCTGCCAACGTGGCATTCCTGGGCACTTGAGCAAGAGTCATGTGAGTACCCCCTGAGACGGTCATCTTCCTCGAGATAAGCCCACACAAAAGACTGCTTCCTGGTCATTAAGCTGCGGCTTATCTCTCTCTCTCGTTGCCCCTGGCCTTGTCCATCAGTGTTTTCCAGACAAAGGATTTCTCAACCCCTTGACCAGGACTTGCTTGGACTCGTTCATCTGTGTCCTCAGCAAGCTTTGAGACAATGATGTAAAAGAATAATCTCTTACACATCACCCCTTGGGATCCTTGAAATGCCCCCTTCTGAGGTAATCATTACCAAGTATTCATGGAGCCCCTGTGCCAGTCATATTTGGGTGTTTTTGCCAGTCTTTACCAGTGGGGTTTATTTCAGCCTCCAACATAGTCAACTCTTGGGAACCCCCAGTCACCCCACAAATATAAATTGATTTTGTCCCTTGGTGACTTGAGCGCATCAGAGTGCACTTTGCACCAGTGTCCACCAGTGCCTTATACTTCTGTGATTCTGATGTGCCAGGCCATCTAATCCACACAGTCCAATACACTCTGTTGTCCCATTTCCCTCCCTGAATGGGGGCAAGGCCCCTCTATTTGTTACCTCTGTCGTTCTTCTTCCATGAGTCATGATCAGGGTCCTTACAGCTTTTGCTGTGTCCTTCAGCAACTGGAGTGATCACCTTTTTGGAGGAGTTCAACTTGATGGTTGATCTGTCTTGTAATTCTTTTACCTGTGCTCGAACTGCAGGAGTGGGTTTTTTATTCCACTTCTTCATATCTTCTCCATGGTCACGCATGAAATGCCACGAGGCAATATGCGATGTAGTCTAACTGTTACAGAATCACAGAATGGCCCAGGTAGGAAAGGAACTCAAGGATCATGAATCTCCAACCCCCCTGCCGCAGGCAGGGCCACCAACCTCCACATTTAATACTAGACTAGGCTGCTAAGGGCCCCATCCAATCTGGCCTTGAACACCTCCAGGGACAGGGCATCCACAACTTCTCTAGGCAGCCTGTTCCAGCACCTCACCACTCTCTCTGTAAAGAACTTCCCCCAGACATCCAACCTTAAATCTTCCCTCCCTCAGCTTAAAACCATTTCCCCTTGTCCTGCTGTTATCTACCCTTTCAAAGAGTTGACTCCCTTCCTGTTTGTAGGCTCTCTTTAGGTACTGAAAGGGTACAATTAGGTCATTCCGCAGCTTTCTTTTCTCCAGGCTGAACAAGCCCAGCTCCCTCAGCCTGTCTTCGTGTTGTCACTTGCTCGAGCAGGAGGGCATCTTCTTTTAATAGTTGAGGTGTTGGATGATGCAGGTCAGGAAGAAACTAATTTGATCAGCCCCTCCAGTAGGTTGTTTTGAAAATCCTGATCCCCATCAGGTGTATCTGATACCACCATGGATTCATCATTTTCATCACAATAAAGCACAGTAGACAGTTTGCCCATCATATCTTCTTGATTACTCTCCATTTTGTCAAGTTTTTCAGTTACTTTTCCAATGTCTGAAACACAGGCTCGTGGAGGGCTTAAATGTAACTCAAAGTCTTGAAGTTTATTAATCAGTTCATTTATAAGGGGTCTTCTTTGTCCTTTGCCATACATTGCTGCTAATGTACTGGCATACTTTTCTAGTGCAGTTCTTGTGAATTTCTGCCACATATTTGGTGTACACCTGACTCTCTCAGCATCATGGTCTTGGTTTGGGTAATCAGGAATGAATGTGGGGTCATGTAACATTTCCACCATGGTGCATTCTCTCAAATAATGGATGCCTTTTTCCATAGCAGTCCATTTCTTTTTCTCAGGCATCAGATCGTCTTTGAAGGGTTTTTTTTTCTTTACAGCTAACAGCATCCGCTTCCAGAGAGTGAAGGCCTCATCCTGACATCCACTAATACCTCTGTCAATGGCTGAGTCCCTAGCAATGCCACCCAGTTGGCGAGCTTCTCTGCTATCTAGCAGCACACTGTTGGCCCCATTGTCCCAACATCAAAGTAAGCAGGTGACAATAGGTTCATTTGGGTGGCGTGAAAAGTGTTTTCTCAAACCTTGAATTTCAGTCATTTTCACAGGTCGAGTAGTAATGGTGATGATGTCTTCCTCACCTCCTATTCTTCAGGACTTCTTATCCTCCTGGTTGTTGGTGACCATGATCCTACTGGGGGTCTAATCCCTCTCTGGATCCCTTGGATCTCGGAGCCACTCCTCTGGATCTCTTCCCTCCTCTTCTCTTAGAGTGCCTTTTTCCCCTACTTTCTCCTCCTCCTCTTTCTTCTGTTCTAAATGAGGTGATGCTCGTTTCATTTTCCATCCTCTTACAGGGGAACTGACATCGATTCTGGTGCCTTCTTTGATTGATCAGTTTGCTCAGTTTCAACACTCCTACTCTCCAGCTCAGCTCGGAGTCTGTCTTTTCCACTTAGAAGGAGGTCTCGTTCAGCTTGGAGGATGTCTCATTGAGACTGAATTTTGACTTTTTCAGTTTGGAGACTTTTTAGTTTGGAGTGTGTCCTGTTTGAGTTGGAGGGTATCTTGTTGAGATTGAAGGCTGCCTCATTCTATTTAAAGACTGTTGAGTTCGAATTGAAGGGAGTCTCAATCGGATTGAAAGGTGTGTCCCTCAGAATGGAAGGTGTCTTGTTCATTTCAGAGGGTGTCTTGTTCAGATTGGAGGTCTTTTCTCTAGGATTGGAGATTCTCTCTCTCAGATTGGAGACATTCCTTTTCAGCTCACTCAGTCTGGAGATTCTGTTTCACAGCTAAAAGACTCTCTTTCTGGATCTGGAGATTCTCTCTTTTGGCGCGGAGACTCTCCCTTTCAGTTTCATTGACTCTCTCCCTCTCCGAGACAGTATTGAATAAGGCCTGATAAGCATAAGCCAGGCCCCAAATAATTTGCGCCTCCTCAGTTCTGCCTGAGCCACAACATCCCTGTCTCAAATATCTGCTTAGGCTCTCAGGATCTTGCAGCAAATGTTCAGTAGTAAAGTTCCATGACACCAGGGATGTCCATCTCTCTAAAGTCTCTCCCAAGACCCTCCACACTCCCTGCCATTCAATATTCTCTGGCTTTGGGGAAGGCTTCCTCAAAATATTATAGTTACAGATACTGATGAGGAGTACATTCAGGGAGACTGACAACATGATCATCATGATCATCGGATGAGCATTCAAAAACAGCATAAATGATTCAAGGGAGAGACTGAGAGACTGTTTAAAAACGGCAAGTTCTGTAGAATTAGCAACTCCTGCTGGAGTTGTATGCGGCATTGTATGCAGATACCAGGTAGGTATTTCCTTCAGTGTTTTCAATTGATTATATATACTTATAGCTCCATAGAGCAGAGTGGCAAACTTAATTAAGGCCCAGTATGTTCTGAGCATTAAGAAAGAAAAAATGATGGAATGCATTCCCCTGAAGAGTAATTTTACAAGAGAAAGCATTTATTTTCTTTTTACAGAAGCAAGGTAGGAGCACCCAGAAAGTTTATAAATATCCCAGAATATTGGCAGTCCGCCTGGACTTTCAAGATCTTATTTTCATTTACAGCACTGATAAGCTTTCTAACGAAGCTCTCCGAGAGCAGAGAGAGATTTGTTCTATAAGCCAAAAAAGGGGCCTATGCCCACATTCTCCACCAAGAACGTCAACGGTTTACGGGCTGGTATGGCCCAGTTCCATGACTAGCAGGGCGGGGTGACCAGGGGACCCACACCCCAGGAAAGGAAAAAGGGGAAAAGGGTAGGGAGATGGGCCTAAAAATAAAGCAGTGGCTACAGTCTGAGGAGAATCAAACTAATTTACTAAATTAGATATCGGAATGCAAGATAACACACTATAATAGAATATAATACAATATAATTAGAATTGCAGTTAATAAATGAAATAAAATGAGAGAGACTGTCCGAAAACCGAAGGCCTTACTCTAATGCTGAGGCAATATGGCTGGGAGCAGAGATGAGCCAGAAGATCAAAAGGAGGGGTCAAGTGATCTACGAATGGTTTTTATCTTTCTCTCTGAGCGGAAATGGTAACAGAACAGTGAACAGTCCTCTGGGATATATAGTTCTTCTCTTACGGAACACATACCGGGAACTGGAGCATTATCTCTTTAACTCCCAGTGCACTACATGATGTTATGATGTGAAATACTGATAACAAAAAAACATAAAACCATGACAGTCTCCAAGGATGGGGCATCCACCACCTTTCTGGGCAACCAGTTCCAGTGCCTCACCAGACTTATTGGAAAGAAATTTCTTCCTTATATCGAATCTAAATTTCCTCTCTTTTAGTTTGAAACCATTTCCCCTTGTGTTATCACAACAGATCCTGCTTAAGAGTCTGTCCCCTTCTTTCTTATAGCCTCCATTTAGATACCGAAAGGCTTCTTTCAGAGTCTCCCTGGAGCCTTCCCTTCATCATTGTGTGCAGTGGAATTGCCAGGTCTGAACCAGTACATGAGCACGTGGGTGCCTGCAGCGGGGGGAGCCTAGATCCACCCTTCCTCTCGCCGTCTCAGTGGTGCTTCCAGCCATGCTTCCGGAAGCATGTATGCACTCAGAGCTTGAACAGTTTGCCCCCCCCCCCCCCCTCCTTTTCTGGTGCGTCAGAGTTCGAACGGGAAAAGGCTGCATTCCTCAGCTCACCCTTTTTTCCAAACTATTGCTGGGAGGGGTGGGTTAATTCCTCTTTCTTTGATATCTTGTTCTATAGCACCTGTATCTCAAATAAAGGCTCTGTCATCACCTTTGTTTGCTTTACAGGGTGAACAGCCCCAGCTCTCTCAGCCTGTCCTCATAAGGGAGGTGCTCCATCCCTTCAATCATTTTCATGGCTGTCCTCTGGACACGCTCTAATAGGTTGATGTCTCACCTGCACTGAGGACATCTAGATGCAGTACTCCAGCTGAGGGGCAGAATCACCTCTCTTGAGCTGCATGGCCATCTAGAATGTGGCTTGCATCTTGCTGACACCAGTGACGAAATGGAACGCCCACTGCCTCACTGTGCTAACATCCACTGTTTGGTCTCCGTCAACATTCAGGAAGCATCAATGAATGTCAATGGGTGCAATTTTTTCTGCATGGAGGAATTCATTGACACACCTTTGCTTCATATGCACTTCCATGTCCAGTATCATTTTGTCAGACTCCCCCTCTGCTGCCATCTGTCACACAGCAACAAAATGCAGTGGAATATTGTTGGAAAGATTCAACCTCTACTGTCATCCCACCAACATCCATCTCTGATATTGTGGGCCAAAATAATAAAATAGGAGGCATTACTTTCAGAGCACCTTTTATATCCAATGCATTAATGATAACTGGTATTTTTTTTTCCTCCTTACACATCATAATAAAATGTCTGTTCTGTTATGCTATATGTCCATTTTTATTGCTTTTGTAGTGTTGAAAGATTTGGAAAGTAGAATCTAGTAAATTGAAATTCTGAGCGAATGGGGTAAGAGAATGTAACACAAGACTCCTTAGAATGCCATTGTCTTATGATCGGTGCTACTTCCTAAAAATCACAGAATGTCTTGGGTTGGAAGGGACCTGAAAGATCATCTAGTTCCAACCCCCTTGCCACAGGCAGAGTTGCCAACCACTAAATCAGACACTAGATCAGGTTTCCCAATGCCTGCCCCATCCAGCCTGGTCTTGAACACCTCCAGGGATGGGGCATCCATAACTTCTCTAGACAGCCTGTTCTGGCACCTCACCACTCTCAGTGAAAAAATTCCCTCTGACATCTAAACTACATCTTCCCTCTTTTAGTTTGAAACTGTTTTCCCTTGTCCTATCCCTATCTACCCATGTAAAAGGATGATTTCCCTCCTTTTTATAAGCTCTCTTTAAGTATGAGAAGGCCACAATGAGATCTCCCTGGAGCGTTTTCTTCTCCAGGCTGAACAAGCCCAGCTCCCTTAGCCTGTCTTCGTAGGAGAGATGCTCCAGCCCTCTGATCATGTTCATGGCCCTCCTCTGGACCCACTCCAACAGCTCCATATCTTTCTTATGCTGGGGGCCCTAGACCTGGACGCAGTACTTCAGATGGAGTCTTACAAGGGCAGAGTAGAGGAGGACAATCACCTACCTCATCCTGCTTGCCACCCTTCTTTTGATGCCACCCGGGATACTGTTGACCTTCTGGGCTGCAAGCTGTCAACGGTTTACGGGCTGGTTCGGCCCGGTTCTGTGACTAGCGGGGCGGAGGGATCAGCAGATCCGCGCCTCCGGAAAAGGGAAACAGGGGACCCAAAATAATTGAAAACAGCGGCAATGATCTGAGGTAAAACAAACTAATTTACTAAATATAGTATCAGCAAAATATGAGAGAGAGAGAGTGTGTGCGAAAGGTGGATAGGTCTCACCACAACGCTGAGGTGAGAAGTACAGTCCAGTTGAGCCGATGAAGAAAAGCAGACGGAGAAGAGCAGACGGAGAAGCGCAGGCGAAGAAGAGCAGGTGAAGAAGAGAACATCAAGTGACCTTGCCGGGAGTTACATCTCCTTGCTGACTGCAAAGTCCCCTGGGGAATGTAGTTGTTGTTCTCCTCCAGACAGGCACCCGGAACTTGAGCATCCACAGTCAAACCCCCAGTGCATTACGTGATGTTATGATGTGGAATACTGATAACCAAAAATCATAAAACCATGACACAAGTACATGCTGCTGGCTTGTGTCAAGCTTTTCATTCACCAGAACCTCCAAGTCCTTCGCAGGGCTGCTCTAGAGGAGTTCTTCTCCCAGTCTCTAGACATATCTGGGATTGCCCCAACCCAAGTGATTCCATCATGTACGTCACTGATAAAGATGTTAAAGAGTACCAGTCTCAAGATGGACCCTTGGGAGACCACTCAAGACTGGCCTCCACCTAGACATAGCCATTGACAACAACCCTCTGGCTGTGACCTTCCAAACAATTCCTTACCCACTGAATAGTTCAGACTTCAAATCCATACCTCTCCAATTTAGACATAAGGATGTGGTGGGGGACCATGTCAAAGGCTTTGCAGAATTCCAGGAAGATGCCATCACTCCATCATAGAAGGCCACCAGATTGGTGAGGCACAATTTGCCTTTGGTGAAGTCATGCTGTCTATCTCGGTTCACCTGCTTGCCCTTCATGTGCCTTAACATCTCTTCCAGGAGAACCTGTTCCATGATCTTTCCAGGCACAGTAGTGAGGCTCCCTGTCCCGTAGTTCCCTGGCTTTTCCTTTCTCATTTTTCTAGAAATGGGAGTGATGTTTCCCTTTTTCTAGTCACCTGAGACTTTGCATGACAGCCATGAGTTTTCAAATATCATCAAGAGTGGCTTGAGACCACATCAACCAGCTCCTTTTGGACCCTGGGATGCATGTTTTAAAGCTGAAACATTGCAGATGGGATGCGAAAATTTTACTTTTTGGTTTCTGCAATATTATTAAAGTATAATTAAAAAGAAAAGTGGATCTTGAAAAGATGCTAAAATTAAAAGATGCGTTTGAACACATTTACTACTTTAAACCCTTAGCTGTCTAGATACAAGATTAGAGTGTGATATTTAAAGTATCAGAATTCGGGTCAAGTGATCAACTTGGAATGATGTGTTTTGTGATTTGTTTAAAGTTGGTTGTGTTTGTTTTGTTTTTCTTACTTTGTTGTTTCAGATTTGTCCAATATGTGCAGCATTACCTGGAGGAGATCCTAATCATGTCACAGATGACTTTGCAGCTCATCTTACACTGGAACACAGAGCTCCTAGAGATTTAATATCCTTTCTTAAGTTGAGGAAAAAGCTGATAGTTGTAACTACTTGTTTTGACTTTTGTAGTCAAGTGGCTATATCTGTTTTGCTTATTTTTTAGAATTGGTGTTTCGTTATTGGGGATCTGCATATCTGAAAATATACATATATATAATCACCTAAAGCCCATGAACAATCTTTATCTAGACAGTGTGAACGTGTGTTTGTTTTTGTTTTATTCCTGATAGGCAAACCTTTAAAGGTGCTTCTGACACTAAGCTACTTCTTTCTGCACTGTTTTTACCCTCCTTGGTCATTAGTTCTGATGCCATTTAGTGTAGGTGAAAGTAGCAATCTGAATGCAGTAGTATTTTATAGATAATGATGTGACTTAAAGCAGCAAATTTCATCAAAAGTAAATGTGTTAGAGGATGCTTTAAATTTTGTTGAAATTGAGTGATTTTAAGTGTTTAATTAATTTTATCACTGTATTTCAGTAGGAGTAGTTTCAAGCTGTTATTACTTGACTTATTTTAGATATAACTAGAATAGCTATTAGGAGTCTTTCTAGGAATTAGGGCTATCTTTCAAATATCTCCAGAATGTGGTGATATAACTACTCTTGATGATAAGAGCACAAACTCTCAGTTTCTTTACACAATTTTATTTTGTTACTTGGCCTTAGGAATAGTAATGTGGCTTGATTTATTGCTGTGCGTGTACCTACAACATAATTTCAGAAGGTATTCCATGGAAGTATAAGCCATCATGAAAACCTGTGATCTCTATAAATTGTTTATCTTTCTGTATCTCATTTAAAAACAATCAAACAAAAAAACCATCACTCCTACTGCAATTTGATAGTGTCTTTTTTTTTTCAGGACTTCTTAAATGAAAAAAATAAAATCAAGGCCTAACAATTCAAATTTGTTGTATCTACTAGTAGTAACATTAGAGGAAATGGTTTCACTTTGGTTGTGATTTGTATATACATTTAAATTTCTTAGCATTTAAATTGTTCCAACTGAACAGTGAAATTAAGTTCCTTCTGAAGATAATTAAAATTATGTGTTTGATTAAAATTTGCACTTCTGTAGCTTTTCATAGAATCATTGAATCATTAAGGTTGGAAAAGACCTCTTAAGATCATCTAGTTCAACCATCCACTTACCACCAATATTGCCCACTAAACCATGTCCCTGAGTACCATACCTACATGTTTCTTGAACACTTCGAGGTACAGTGACTCCACCACCTCTCTGGGCAACCTGTTCCAGTGACCTACCATGCTTTTGGAGAAGTTTTTCCTAATATCCAACCTGAACCTCCCCTGGTGCAACTTAAGGCCATTCCCTCTCATCCTATTGTTAGTTACCCAGGAGAAGAGGCTGATCCCCACCTCGCCATACCCTCTTTTCTGGTGGTTGTAGAGAGCTAAAAAGATCTCTCCTGAGTTTCCTTTTCTCCAGAAGAAACAGTCCCGGTTCCATCAGCTGCTCCTCATAAGACATGTTCCAGACCCCTCAGTAGCTTCGTTGCCCTTTGGACATGCTTACTCCAGCGCCTCAATGTCTTTCTTGTAGTGAGGGACCCATAACTGAATACAGTACTCGAGGTGCAGCCTCACCAGTGCTGAGTACAGAGGCACAATTACTTCCCTGCTCCTGCTGGCAACACTATTTCTGATACAAGCCAGGATGTCATTGGCCTTCTTGACCACCTGGGCACACTGCTGGCTCATGTTCAGCCAAGCGTCAACCAACACCCCCAGACCCTTTTCCTCTGCATAACCTTTGAGCCACTCTGCCCCAAACCTGTAGCATTGCATGATGTTGTTGTGGGCAAAGAGCAGGACCTGGCACTTGGTCTTGTTGTCCCATACATGCCGTGTGATTGCACTCAAGACAATCTGTTCCATAACCTTCCCTGGCACTGAGGTCAGGCTGACAGGCCTGTAGTTCCCTGGATCCTCCTTACAATCCTTCTTGTAGATGGGAGTCACACTGGCAAGCCTTCAGTCATCTAGGACTTCTCCTGTTGACCAGGACTGCTGATAGATGGTGGAAAGAGGCTTGGCAGTCACTTCCACCAGCTCCCTCAGCACCCTCGAGTGGATCCCTTCTGGCCTCATGGAGTTGTGACTGTCCAGGTGGAGTAGGGGGTCTCTCTTTCCATCTGAATTGTGGGGGTTTATTCTGCTCCCCATCCTAGACTTCCCAGTTAGGAGGCTGAGTACCCCGAGGATAACTGGTCTGACTATTAAAGACAGATATAAAGAAGGCATTGAGAACCTCCACCTTTTCCTTATCCTCAGTGGTCATGTTCCCTGCCACATCCAGCATAGGATGGAGATTCTCCTCGGCCCTCCTCTTACTGTTAATATATTTGTAAAAACATTTTTGTTTTCTTTTACTACAGTGGCCATGTTGAGCTCATGCTGGGCTTTTGCCTTTCTAATTTTCTCGCTGCATATCCTAGAAATTTCCTTGTGCTCTCCCCAAGTTGCCTGTCCCTTCTTCCACAGGAGGTTAACACTTTTCTCCCAGAGTCTCAGCAAAAGTTCTCTGTTCAGCAACACCAATCTTCTTCCCCACTGGCTCATCTTATGGCACACTTACAGCAAACTTGGAGCTATATGATTTACATCATTTTCAGCAAGTGAAAAATTGCTTTGAAAGCATTTAATAAAATTACATATTTAGGCCAAGGGTAGGGCATTTTTTGCTTCCAGTTCTCCCAGAATTAAAATCATAGAAATCATAGACTCATAGAATGGCTAAGGTTGGAAAGGACCTTAAAGATCATCTAGTTACAACCCCCCTGCCATGGACAGGGTTGCCACCCACCAGATCAGGCTGCTTAGAACCCCATCCAACATGGTCTTGAATGTCTCCAGAGATGGGGTATCCACAACTTCTTTGGACAACATGTTCCAGTACCTCACCACCCTTTGAGTAAAAAAATGATTCCTAACATCTAACTTAAATTGCCCCTCTTTTAGTTTAAATCCATTCTCCTTGCCCTATCACTATCAGACTTCGTAAAAATTAAATCTCCATCTTTTGTATAAGGTCCCTTTAAGTACCTTTAAAAGTCAAATGAGGTCTCCCCAGAGCTGCCTTTTCTTCAGGCTGAACAAGCCCAGCTGCCTCAGCCTTTCATCATAGAAGAGGTGCTCCAGCCCTCTGATCATCTTTCTGGCCTTCCTCTGGACTTGCTCCAACAGTTCCACATCTCTCTTGTGCTAGTACCCCCAGAAAATGAAAAGCTAAAGCATATACATAGGTTGCTCTGAAAGTAATGCTTTCTATTTATTTCCGTGGAAAATACAACAGATACAAAGAGCATAACAACACTGTTTGATAGAGCAAATTCTCAGCTACAAAACACTATTTTTCAACATAGTCACCACCATTAACTTTGCATTTTTGCTAGTGATGGACAAGAGCCTGCATGTTACACTCATAAAAGTTTGCACCAACAGAGCTGACACACTGTTTCACAGTTGCTATGATGGCATCATTGCTGGGAAAATGTTGCCCACGCAGTCCCTCTTTCATCAGCCCAAACAGGTGGAAGTCAGAAGGCACCAAATCCAGACTATTCAGTGAATGTTGTAGAACAGTCCAGCCAAGATTGGCAATGTGCTCTACAGTCGTCAGAATGGTATGGAACCTGGTGTTATCATGTTGCAAGATAAATGTTGTCTTCTTCTCTGGCCTGACTCTGGAAGTTTGAGCCTTCAGCTTAGTCAGTATTGCGATGTAGCGGTGAGACTTGATGGTTTGTCTGGGTTCCAGGAAAATATCACACCTTTCCTATCCCAAAACACAGTGCACATCACTTTACCCGCTGAGGAACGTGTCTTGAACTTTTTCTTCAGTGGGGAATTCACGTTGTCACTACATGGACTGCCATTTTGACTCTGGCTCACAGTGGTGACACCATGTCTCATCACTGGTAGTGTTGAGATCCAGGAAACTGCCACCTTCAGCCCCATTATTGGCTCAATAGGCCCTGAAAAACTTGCATATGATGTTCTTGCTGTTTGTGTGTATGCATTCGTGCAACCCACCTGGCACAAATTTTGCAGTATTCCAACATTGCCTCCATTGATTCCAATGCATTGAAGCTGATATTCAACTCCGTACACAGTTCCCTGGTTGTAAACTGCCAATTTGCACAGATGAGTTGATCAAGATGCTCTTCATTTCATGATGTGGCAGCTGTTCGTAGCTGTCCAGAATGTGGCTTGTCTTTCACATCACTATCACTACTGCTGAAAGGCACCACCCACTTCCTCATTGTGCAGACATCCACTGTTTGCTCTCCATCAACATTCAGCAAGCATTGATGAATGAGAATGGGTGCAATTTCTTCTACGTGGAGGAATTCAGTGACACACCTTTGCTTCATACACACTTCCATGTCAGACACCATTTTATCACGCTGCCCCTCTGTTGCCATCTGTTGCACAACAAAATGTAATGGAATATTGTTAGGGAGATTCAATCTCTACTCATACCACCAACATTTGCTTCTGATATAATGAGCCAACATATTAAAATAGAAGGCAAGATTTTTGGAGCAGCCCAGTATAATTTTTCCAGTTCTTTGTAATTTTCACAAATTATTTTATTTTTTTATAAAAGAGCATGCCTTTTTTTTTTTTTTCCAAGATAATATAATAACAGGAAAGATGACTAACTGCACAAAAGTTATGTTATTTAAAAAAAAAAAAAAGTCACTTGTATCTACTGAATGACTAATGAAAAGTGTTAAATTTCTTGTCAAACTCTGATATATAGAACTTATATATAGACAAGATATGTCTATATAAGACAATTGATAATACATAAGAAAACTAATCTTACTAAAAAGAGAAAAGTAGATATCCATAATTACTATCTACTAAGCTCACAAAATAATGTAACACAACTGGAAGTGATATTTATTTTAAGAGTAAACTGAGCACAGAACAGTTGTCAAATCATCAACTATCACTATAATTTACGCTTTCTTTTTTTTTTTTTTACTAGTGTAAGTGGGTTTAAAATGTTTAGCTGAAAACTGAACACAAATGATAGGATTATAGGACATTTCTAGAAATGCAGGACAAGAGGGAAATAAAAAAAATGGGCTTGTTTTTTTTAATGCTCAGAGATGAACATACATTTGCAAGCATGTACATGTTAAGAATAAAGACACATAGCAAAGAATTAGAGTAATGAAAATTATGACAGAAATGCAATTAATTTATTTTTAAGGATAACAATTTCATAGGCCCAGCTACAAAGGGCTAGAAGCCTACACTTTCTGATATAGCATCTTCATGTGAATCCGTCAGGGACAATAGAAATATCTCCCCGAAGAGCTGTTCTTTTCCCATAATATAAAGCTTTCATTCCACAAAGAGATTCAATGGTCTTAATTTTGCCATCTGTCAGAGGTGTAGTTGATGATAGTAGTGGGCCAGATTTTCTTTCTTTTCTCCAGAGAGCAGATTCTTGAAGTAGGAACCCCAGGTCCTCTGCAATTAAGAACTATGTCAGCTAGTCTCAGAGGACTCCTTGCCATTCTATATTAGGGAACTGAAAAAGGTTTTTTTTTCTTTCAAAAATTGTCTTCAGAGTGTAAAGTGATTATAAACAAATTCTAATTTTGATGTTAAAATCCTTGTGTCTATTGAGTGATGTCTTCTGCTGAACATGTATCATCTGTTTAAATTACCTGGTTGAAAACTTTTATACAAAAAGCAGGAAATCCATCCTGACATTCTTAGACATGATAAGATGCCCGAGAAAGATGAATTTGGTGCGAGAAGCCCTGAGTGCCTTGGGTTCGTGTCTATAGGTCTGACTGGCACTGTGGCTATTATTGCATTACACTTCAGAAGTTGAATAATTGTCCCTCACTAAATTTTCTTGATGTTTAATACTTGATATCAAATGATTTTCCTTAACTGCTTGTTTATGATGAATCTAGTGGTGTTCGACACGTTCGTAGAATGTTTCACCCAGGCCGGGGTTTGGGAGGCCCCCGTGCACGTAGATCAAACATGCACTTTACTAGCAGTTCCACTGGTGGGCTTTCGTCTTCTCAGAGTTCATATTCTACAAGCAATAGAGAAACCATGGATCCTATAGCTGGTAAGAGCTGTAACCACCGATTTTAGTCCAGACTCCTTAAATAGACTTTGAAATAAAATCCAAAATGATAGTAGGTGCCTTGTTTTTCTATGTTTTAAAGTTGAGTGTGTGTATATGCTTCCCACTGTCATCATAATTGATGGATGTTTCCTGATGAGCAATATCCTTGATTAGATTTTGTACCTGGAACTTTTGAAACAGAAAACACTGGCCTTTAGCTTGTGCTTTTCAAATTAAAAGACTTTTAGGCATGGTTCATGTGACTGACCTATTAACAAGTGTTATAAAAGTGTGGTTGAGGTTGGAAAGGACATCTCAGCATAATCTGGAGCAACTCCCTGTTCAAATAGGGACATCTAGAGCAGATTGTTAAGGACCTTGTCCAGTTGAGTTTTGAATATTTTCATGGATGGAGACTACACAACCTCTCTGAACAACCTGTTTCAATATTTGACCACCTCACAGAAGGAAAGTGTTTTCTTGTCTTAGTTTCAGCTGGGGTGGAATTGTTTTCTTCAGAGTGTCTGGTATGATGATATGTTTTGGTTCTAGGAGAAAACCAGATGAATTACAGAATGGTTTAGGTTGGAAGGGACCTTAAAGATCATCTAGTTACAACCCCCCTGCCATGGACAGGGTTACTAACCTGACCTTGAATGCCTCCAGGGATGGGACATCCACAACTTCTTTGGACAACCTGTTCCAGTGCCTCACCACCCCCTGAGTAAAGAATTTCTGCCTAATATCGTAGAATCATAGGATCGTTTGAGTTGGAAGGGACCCTTAAAGGTCCTCTAGTCCAATTTCTTTTTTTATTTTCTTCATTTTTTAAATTTGATTTTGTTTTTATTTTTTATGCAGTTTCAGCTTTAAAAAAAAAGAAAAAAAAAGTCAGACGTGTAATAGTACAAAACAAGCTGGCTTGGAGAGGGAAAAGCCATTTTCTTTTGTCCTTCTCCAAGAAGCAGATGGATGTACCTCCCAGTGCTCTTGTTGTCAATGCATCTTCCCCATTTCAAGACTCTGAACGAATCCACAGTGAAGCATCACCTTGAAATGTATTGCTTTCAAGGCAGTGTGTGGTCTGTGCTGCCCTCAGAAGTTCCCTCTATGAAGTACACCCACAGTCCACAGGGCAGAGGGATCTGTCCAACATCATTAGTCAGCAGCTGAGTGCTGGCAAGCCACCATCTGTATCTGCACATATCAGCAGTCCCTGAGCCAAGGGAAGAGGTGAAGCTCTGCAAAGAGAGAGCGAGGGCTTCACATAGCTCCCATGCAGGGAGTGCCCCATGCCTGCTCTGCAGTGATTCCTGTTTTGCTCCCTCTCCAGTCTGCACATGAGCAGCAGGGTAAGTCCTGCCTGCTTGCAGCTGCTGCCAAGGATGGGCTGCATGCGACCAATGGCTTACAAGGTTCATGGGGTTTTGGGAGATGTGCATGGGAAGGTGGAAACTGGCCAGGTGGATGTACATGGTTGGAGGACTGGCATGGATGGAGGAGCTCAGAAATTCTGGAACTTGGCACTCCTGTCAGGCTGGAGGTTAGTCCAGTGTTTGTACATGTGATCTAAGGTTCGAGTAAGGAAAGTCCCAACCGTGTTGATCTCCATCAATAGATTATCCATCTTGATATGGGCTTCCTGCTACCAGATGAAGCTGTATGCAGACAGCTGCAGTTTGGCCATCCATGTGTCCCATGTATCCTTCACCAACATTTGAATCTTATCGGCTTTAGGGATGTTATTTGAGGTGTAGTTTAAGAGCAGCTTTGTGAATTCCACATAACAGAGACTGGGCATGGGAGTGAAGGTGTCCTGGTGTATTCCTGGTCCCAAATTTTCTCCAGTATTTCCATGTCCATCCACACCAGGGGAATCAGCTGACATTTCTACCTCTGCTTCAGACTGATGGCCAACCAGACAGGCACTTACACCAGCAAACCAGGGTTGAAAGGACCCAGACTCCCCAGTTCCTTCTTGGCTAGGAACTCTGCTTCACTGATTCCATCATCTAGTTACAACTCCCCTGCCATGGGCAGGGTTGTCACCCACTAAATCAGGCTGCCTGGGGCCTCATCCAACATGACCTTGAATGCCTCCAGGGATGTGACATCCACAACTTCTCTGGGCAACCTGTTCCAGTGCCTCACCACCCTCTGAGTAAAGAATTTCCATCTAATATCTAATGTAAATCTATTCTCCTTTAGTTTAAAGCCATTACCCCTTGTCCAATCAATATCTGCCCATGTAAAAAGTCAATCTCCCTCCTGTTTATAAGCTCCCTTTGAGTACTGGAAGGAGTTCAGGAAGGGATCTTTAAGGTCATCTAGTTCCAACACCTCTGTCATGGACACTAGATCAGGTTGCCCAAAGTCCCATCCAGCCTGGCCTTGAACATTTCCAGGGAGGGGGTATCCACAACCTCTCTGGGCAACCTGTTCCAGTGTTTCACCACCATTATGATGGTGAAACATGACTCACGTGACTGGAGTGCTGCAATGGCTGGCTACAAACTCTTCAGGAAGGATAGGCAAGGAAGGAGGGGTGGCGGTGTGGCTCTCTATGTTAGAGTGCTTTGATGTTATTGAGCTTGTGGCTGGGGATGATAAGGTTGAATCCCTATGGGTAAAGATCAGGGGAAGGGCTGACAAGGCAGACATCCTGGTGGGCGCCTGCTACAGACCGCTGAATGCGGATGAAGAGACAGATGAGGTGTTCTACGAGCAGCTGGCGGAAGCTGCACGATCACCAGCCCTTGCCCTCATGGGGGACTTCAACTTCCCCGACATATGCTGGAAATACAACACAGCGCAGAAGAAGCAGTCTAGGAGGTTTCTGGAGTGTATGGAGGATAACTTCCTGATGCAGCTGATGAGAGAGCCTACGAGAGGAGCTGCCTTCTAGACCTGCTGTTCACAAACAGAGAAGGTCTGGTGGGAGATGTGGAGGTCAGGGGCTGTCTTGGACAGAGTGACCATGAAGTGGTAGAGTTCTTGATTCTTGGTGGAGCCAGGAGGGGGAACAGCAAAACTGCTACCTTGGACTTCCAGAGGGCGGACTTTGTATTGTTCAGGAGACTAGTAGGGGGAGTCTCCTGGGTTTCAGTCTTAGAGAGTACAGGGGTCCAAGATGGCTGGTCACTCTTCAAGAAGGAAGTCTTAAAGGCGCAGTAGCAGGCTGTCCCCCTGAGCCACAAAATGAGCTGGCGGGGAAGAAGACCGGCATAGATGAATAGGGAGCTATTCTTGAGGCTCCAGGAGAAAAAGAGAATCCACCTCCTGTGGAAGAAGGGACGGGCGACTCAGAAAGAGTACAGAGAAGCTGTTAAGATGTGTAGAGAGAAAATCAGAAAGGCAAAAGCCCAGCTTGAACTCAACCTGGCCTCTGGGGTAAAAAAGAACAAGAAACTCCTTTACAAATACATCAACAGTAAGACGAGGACTAAGGAGAATCTCCATTCTTTACTGGAGAAGGCTGGGAATGTGACCGCTGAGGATAAGGAAAAGGCAGAGGTTCTGAATGCCTTCTTTACGTCTGTCTTTAAAGGTCAGACCGGGTATCCTCAGGGTACTCCACTCTCTGACCTGGTACAGGGGTGCAGACTGAACCCCCTGCAATTCAGGAGGACATAGTCAGAGACCTACTACTCCAGCTGTACTGTCACAAGTCCATGGGGCCGGATGAGATTCACCCAAGAGTGCTGAGGGAACTGGCGGAGGTGATAGCCGAGCTGCTTGCCATTATCTATCAGCGCTCTTTGTTGACTGGTGAGGTCCCAGAAGACTGGAGGATTGCCAATGTGACTCCCATCTACAAGAAGGGTTGTAAGGAGGATCCGGGGAACTACAGGCCTGTTAGCCTGACCTCGGTGCCAGGGAAGATTATGGAGCAGATTGTCTTGAGGGAGATCACACGGCATGTGCAGGGCAACCGGGGGATCTGGACTAGCCAGCATGGGTTCACAAAGGGCAGGTCCTGCTTGACCAACCAGATCTCCTTCTATGATCTAGTGACCCGTCTGGTAGACGAGGGAGAGGCTGTTGATGTAGTCTACCTAGACTTCAGCAAAGCCTTTGACACTGTCTCCCACAGCATTCTCCTGCAGAAGCTGGCAGCCCGTGGCTTGGACAGGTACGCTCTTGGCTGGATAAGGAACTGGCTGGAAGGCCAGGCCCAGAGAGTGGTAGTGACTGGAACTAAATCCAGCTGGTGAATGGTCACAAGTGGTGTTCCCCAGGGGTCGGTGCTGGGGCCTGTCCTCTTCAATGTCTTTATTGACGACCTGGATGAGGGCATTGAGTGCACCCTCAGTAAGTTTGCGGATGACACCAAGTTGGCTGGAAGTGTCAATCTGCCTGGGGGTAGCGAGGCCCTACAGAGGGATCTGGATAGCTGGGCTGAAGCCAATGGGATGATGTTCAACAAGGCCAAATGCCGGGTCCTGCACTTTGGCCACAACAACCTCAGGCAACGCTACAGGCTTGGGGCAGAGTGGCTGGAAGACTGTGTAGAGGAAACAAACCTGGGGGTATTGATTGATGCTCAGCTGAACATGTGCCAGTAGTGTGCCCAGGTGGCCAAGAAGGCCAATGGCATCCTGGCTTGCATCAGGAACGGTGTTGCCAGCAGGAACAGGGAAGTGATTGTCCCCTTGTACTCATCTCTGGTGAGGCCGCACCTCAAATACTGTGTCCAGTTTTGGGCCCCTCACTGCAAGAAGAACGTTGAGGCCTTGGAACACATCCAGAGAAGCGCAACAAAGCTGGTGAGGGGTCTGGAGCACAGGCCTTGTGAGGAGCAGCTGAGAGAGCTGGGATGGTTTAGTTTGGAGTAAGCTCAGGGGAGACATTATTGCTCTATAACTACCTGCAGGAGGTTGATGTGATCTGGGGGTCAGCCTCTTCTCCCATGTAACTGGTGATAGAACTAGAGGGAATGGATTCAAGCTGTGCCAGGGGAGATTTAGGCTGGACGTTAGGAAATACTACTTTTCTGAAAGAGTGATCGGGCACTGGAATGGTCTGCCCAGGGAGGTGGTGGAGTCACCGACCCTGGAGGTGTTCAAGGAACGTTTGGACGTTGTGTTGAGGGTCATGGTTTAGTGAGAACTATTGGTGATAGGCGGGTGGTTGGACTGGACGATCTTGTAGGTCTTTTCCAACCTTGGTGATTCTATGGTTCTGTGATCTATAGTAAAACATTTCTTCCTTATATCTCTGGTTTAACCCAGCTGGTGGCTAAGCACCACACAGTCATTCACTCACTCCCCCATTCCCAGTGGGATAGGGGAGAGAACTGAAAAAAACTAAGTAGAACTCGTGAATTGAGATAAAACTATTTAGTAAAATAGAGAAAAGGAAAGGGATAACTATTCTGACAAATATATATATATATATATATATTTATATATATATAAAACAAATGATGCACAAGCAATTGCTCACTACCCACCAATCGATGTTTCCCCCAAGCAGTGGTAGACATTGACATGAGCTCCTACCTCCCTTCAAAACTCCTTCCACTTGATGTCATATTGTATGGAATATCCCTTTGGCCAGTTTATGTCAGCTGTCCTAATTCTGTTCTTTCCCATCTCCTTGGGCCCTTCACTGAGAATGGCCTTGGCTCTGTACAACACTGCTTAGCAGCAACTATAAACATTGGTGTGTTATTAACATTATTTTTCTCCTAGAACCAAAACATAGCATCATACCAGACACTCTGATGAAAGCAATTACATCCCAACTGAAATTAAGACACATCCCTTTCCTCTTGAATATCAACTTTACCTCTTATCTTGGTGTCATTCACAAACTTGCTGAGTCCCAGTGTCTATGTCATTGACAAAGATGTTAAATAATACCGGTCCCAATACAGATTCCTGAGGGACACCACTCATTAGTGGTTTCCACCTGGACATCAAGCTATTGACTACAACTCTTCCTTATCTCACAAGTGGTCCATCTGTGAAATCCATGTCTCTCCACAGTGTGGGACTGCATCAAATGCTTTGCACAAGTCTGCATAGATGACATCAGTTGCTCTTCTCTTGACCACTGATGCTGTCACTCCTTCATAGAACACCACTAGATTGGTCATTCATGATTTACCCTCACTGTGTTGAACGTCTCAAATCACCTCCTTGTCTTCCATATCCCTTAACATAGTTTCCAGGAGGGAAGATCTGTTCCTTGATCCTCTCAGACAAGAAGATGTGGCTGAGTGGTCGATAGTTCCCCAGATCCTCTTTTGTACCCTTTTTAAAAATGAGTGTGATGTTTCCCAGTTACAGGTGACTTTGATGCACTGCCATGACTTTTTAAATATGATGAAGAGTGGTTTGGTAACTACATCAGCCAGTTTCCTCAGGACCCTGGGATGCATCTCATCAGGCCCTGTAGACTTATTTATATTGTTGAGGTTCTTCAGGTAGTCTCAAACCCAATCTTCACTCACAGTGGGAGAGATTTTGCTCCCCAGTCTGTCTTGTGGTTCAGGGACTTCAGGGATGTGGGAAGAGTGACTGCCAGTGAAGACTAAGGCAAAAATATTATTGACTATCTCAGCCTTCTCCATGTCTGTAGTCACCAATTCTGCCATCTAATTTATCAGAGGAGTGTATTCTCTTTAGTCTTCCTTTTCTGACTAATGTACCTGTACAATCCCTTCTATTTATTTGCATCTCTTGCCAAGTTCAGCTCCAACTGTTCCTTGGCTTTCTTGATCCCATCCCTACACATCTGGGCAGCATCCTTATACTCTTCCCAGGCCACATGTTCCTGCTTCCACCTCCTGTGCATTTCCTTCTTACACCTCAGTTAGACCAGTAAGTCCTTACTCAATCATGCTGGTTTCCTTCCCTTCCTGCCTGATTTCTTACATGTGAGAATTGAGAGCTCTTGCACTCTCAGAAAGAGTTGCCAGCTCTGATCAGTTATACACATTGATAAGATGTCCCCCTTGAGCCTTCTATTTTCCATGCTGAAAAGTCTCAGGTCTCTTTACCTCTCTTCACACATACATAGATCACTCCAAAAGTAAAGCCTCCTATTTATTTCCATGGAAACTACAACAGATACAAAGAGCACAATAACACTATTTGATAGACCAAATTCTTGGCTACAAACCACTATTTTTCAACAGTCACCACCATGCTACGCATTTTTGCCAACAATGAACAAGAGCCTGCATGCTGCACTCATAAAAATCTGCATGGCTATGCAGAACATGGCTTGTCTTTCACATCACTGGGACCACCATCTCACTATGCTAACATCCACTGTTTGGTCTCCATCAACATTCAGCAAATGTCAATGAATGTCAATGAGCGCAATTTTTTTTTCTGCATGTAGGAATTCAATTCCACACCTTTGCTTCATATGTACTTCCATGTCAGACATCATTTTGTCAGATTGCCCCTTTGCTGCCATCTGTTGCACGGCAACAAAATGTAATGGAATACTGTTGGGAAGGTTCAACCTCTACTACCATACCACCAACATCCACCTGTGACATTGTGGGCCAACATAATAAAATAGGAGGCATTACTTTTGGAACAGCCTTCATATATGTATGTAGGTATTTTTAAATGTAATTGTTTCTAACCACCATTACCTACTTTAATGCCATTGCTTTCTTCAGTGCATCTAACTTTAATTTGCTGTATGCACAGAGATATTTATGGAAGAAATGAAGAATGTTATCTTTTTTAGCATAAAGTGCTATACTTGAGTTCAGCAAGATGAAATTAGCTCCGTTGGAATATTATTGATATACATTTAAAAATATTAATTGAGCAAATCAGATTGCCATTTGAAATCTAGACGGTGATTTTTAGGAGGTCTTTTAAGTCTTTTTAAATTGTTAAGTAATTCTATTTTGTAAGCATTTTGTTTCATATTTTGGTATAGGAGGGTTGTGTTGGGCAAGATATCTCATTTTTAACTTTCAATAATCGTTGAGGAATGTTTTTAGTATTTACAGATATAATCTGTAAGTATTTATTCAGCTTTGTGATTTTCAAGAATAATTTGTCGATAAAGAAATTGAAAAAAATGACAAATAAGCTGTTTTTTAGTGAGTTAAGATAGGTCACGAGTCTGAAAAGCACTAGAGTTGGTGCAAGAAGGGAGGATGTTTGTGTGTCCTGGAGCGCAAGACTTATTGTTCAGCTCAATTAAATGTGAAGTGACTGCCTTAATTTGTTTCAGTCTCACAAGGCCTTCCCATTTAGAATCATAAAATGTGTAATAAAATGACTTTCCTTTGAGTCTTCTTGTTTGATTGTTTGTTTGAACTAATGTTGTTTTGCATTCAGCAACTGTAGGACAGTCTGGCTGGGTGTCTATCTCATACCAAGCCTGTGTCTCAAGCTCACATCTAACAGTATACTGTTTGGCTATACACAAAGTAATTTTACAAAGTGAGGATAAGTACACCTGCCTTTCCTGGTAGAGTTATGTATTTTTTTTTTCATTGGGGTAATAATTACTATATACTACCAGAAGTAGTGACTTGAGCATTTACTGTTTGCATACCAAAAGTTCCTGATACTAAGAGCTACTGCATTGTGCTTTATTTCCCTAAGAAATGTCTAGTTTCAAAGGATTTTATCTTGAAAGTAAGATGCAAGGAAATCTTTTACGTCTTATAATATCTTGCAGCTTTAATTATGGTTGGATTGACGGGGAACAAAATAATCTTCTGTCCTTCTTTCATCAAGCACAGCAAAGTAGTACTCACAACTTTGTGTGGAATATAATCTGTAGTAAATCACTTACTATTAACATTTATTTTGGGAAATGCTTAGCATGGACAGAATTTGTTGGTCTTGAACTTTGGAAGAAAGGAATTCATGCCAGACTTTATTTATTTATAATTGTTAACATTTCTCTATTTCGAGCAAAGGTCAAAAGGTACACACAAAAAAAGCCTGCTCTGGTAAAATATTTTTTATGTCATACAGCATTTGAAAAAGCTTTCTGAAATAATTATTTCCTAGAAATGTCTGAAACAAGGCTGCAATATTTCTGTCTTTCTGCAACACAACTGTCCTCTGGAATATGCATTGAAGGTGCATATTGGGTGGAGAATAAAACAACCAACTGAAATGAGAATTGAAGTGTTTTCTTAGTCAATAACTATTTTGACTTGAAGATAACATTTTAGAGAATTATTGCACAGGATATTGCTTATCGGACATTCCCCATAGGTTGACTCCTATTGGTTTAAAAAGCTCTGAATCTCTTATGTACAGTTACTCTAGATGACTCTTAATCTTTCTTACCATATGGGCTTTGAGACATGGGATACTTATAATGGATAGCCAATTGAGCTTTTTCAAATCAGTATGATTTGTTCATTAATTTATTGGAAGGCTTTAGAAAGCAAAGGAATTAATATATTAGTATTCAGGACATATGTTGTTGAATTATATGTATATGTATTTAATCAAATTTCACTGTATAAATTTCTCTATCTTCTGGCAGAACTTTTATCTCAGTTATCAGGAGTGAGACGTTCTGCAGGGCAGCTCAACTCTTCTGGCCCTTCTGCTTCTCAGTTACAGCAGTTGCAGATGCAACTGCAGTTGGAGCGACAGCATGCGCAAGCAGCAAGACAACAACTGGAGACTGCACGCAATGCAACTAGACGCACTAACACAAGCAGCATCCCCACCACTCTTACACAATCTATAGTAGCAACCAATTCATCTAACACAGAAAACAATCAGCAGACTACGCACAATTCCCAGTTTCTTCTTACAAGGTAACTTGTTCTGTGGGTTTAACTTTTCTGCCATTTCTGTTTTCCTTGGCCCTGTTAGAGACAGAACTCAGTGAAACTACTATGTGTTTAGTTAGGCATGTGCTTTAGTGTATCAAAATAGGCTCCTTAACTGCAGATAAATATATCCCAGGATTAATGGACTAATCAGTGAATTGTACAGAATACGCTCATGTTAGAGGTCAATAGTTGTTGCAGAATATCTGTAATTCATAACTCTCTATAAAAAAAAAATATTTCACACTTCAGTGCAGCACCATCAAAAGCAATAAACTTCATCCACTGAATTGTTCTTAAACCTGATTACACTGTACTTAGAGATGTGGTAGTAGCTTGTATTTTGTTACAATTTTCAAAATTAGAATAACATTAAATAGCACATCTTGTTGTGTACTGTAATCATAAGAATGTGATGTTTGGCTTTTTTTTCAGTTTATGTATTAGTTAGGTGTTTATGTACAGACTTATAATATAGTCAGAAAAATTAGATCCACACCATTAGGAGTAAAGCAAAACCAAGGAAATATTATCTGAGTAGTAGTTTGTAGCTGGCCTGAAGGGAATTCTTCTGTTTTCAGAAAACCAACTCCCAAGAGTTGGCTGCAGAAATAGCCCATGGAGTCTCAGTGTTCGTGAAAGTGAGAGGCAGTCTCACAGGCATGCTGCATTTCTTCTACGTGTCTAGGAATGTATTTAAAGCTTTAGATTGGAAAATGGATTAGTTGTTTTCTGCAGACCTTGGAAATGAGGTTAGTCTTATAACTTGAGCTATAGCTTGATCAGCTGCTTGTAGTTCCAGCCATGGATCTACTTCTGACAGATACCTAATGAAGTTTATAGTTTAGATACTATGCTTTTTTGCATTTGTAACATCTCCTTTTCAAACCTGCTGTATGTCTGCTCCTTGGCAATTAATAAATGTTACTTGCTATTTCTCAATTTCAAGAGAAACATAAGGAATATTACTTTTTCAATTGGATGTTGGGAAAGAGCACAGATATTTAAACAGTTGCTGTGTCTATATACATAGTTTGGGGCAAATTATTGCTATCATGCTGATTTTTATATAAATTCATAATAGTATCTCAAAAACTTTTTGAAAATAATAACTTCAATGAAAGTATCTGTAAATTTCAGTACTGATCTTGTCAGCTTGGATAAAACCGAAGCAAGTAATTTCCTTGCTTCTATTAGGTGATGGTGCATGCATGTACTGTGCTTTGGTAATCTCTGGGCATTGTGTGAAATGATGCATTTTATGTCAGTTTTTAATTTAGAAGTTGTACTGGGAACAAAATGAGCACTTCAGGAATGACTAGAGAATTTTAACACTCTTTAAAACAAAATCACTCTGAAGGGTAAGAAACTTTGGAAATAGCTACTTTTTTCCTTCAGCCTTAGAATCCACTTCTATGATGCTTTTTTGTAGTAACTAGGAGCAAGTTTTTTAAATGTCTGTATTCTTGTTGCATCAGGAGTTTCAGGCATTGTCAGATATGTACATGTCAAAAGAAGCGCAGCAGTACTCTAGGCTGGTTCCAAAAAGAATGATTTTCAGATGTTATTCAACATTCATCAGTCCAGCTGCTAGACTTAGTAATAACAAAATGGGCTTTCACTAACTGCAGGTGTTCTTTCTTTCTATGCCACTATGCAGGTTGAATGACCCTAAGATGTCAGAAGCAGAGCGTCAGTCAAAGGAAAGTGAACAGGCAGACCGTAGCTTATTTGTTCAAGAGCTTCTACTGTCCACTTTGATGCAGGAAGAAAGTTCCTCCTCAGATGAGGATGAGCAGGGAGAATTTGCTGATTTTGGTGCTATGGGATGTGTAGATATTATGCCACTAGATGTTGCTTTAGAAAATCTAAATTTAAAAGAGAATAATAAAGGAAATGAGCCTCTTCCGCCTCCTCTTTGATGGCATCTCACTTTGCAGACAATGTCCTCTGTGCTGTATTTGCCAATGAAAGTGGACAACAACAACTATCTTGGGTTTGTTTTGGTGATTGTTATTTCAAGTCTGTCACTCTTGTTACGTTGTGTACATTCAAAAGAAAAGCGAAAAGATATATATGATAATCATTTCCACTTAACCAATTTTTACTATTAGCAGGTAAATATAGGTTGCAGTGCAGAGAGAAAAGCTCTGTGTCCTGTAGCTTGACATGCAAAAAGCTCTCCTAATACTCCGCATTCAAATGGAAGGGGGGAAAAATGAAAAATCTCTAATGAAGCTGCTGTGTGTATTTATGAATATTAATGAATAAAAATTGCTTGAATGGTTTACCTTAACTACTGCATGATGTTTTTTGCAACGTGCATGAGTTTTAGTGACCTTATCATTTAAAACAATTAAAACATACAAGGAGTAAAGATATAAAATCCCAACGCTTTCCCATTATTCAAAGATAACATGACAGAAAAGATTAATGCTCACTAGCAGTTTGTGACCTTGAAATAGTCTTTCAGTAACATATGACCAATGACCTTTCTATATTCCCTCCCAGTGTATTAATGCAAACTCTGCAGTGGGCTGTGTTGCTATTTCCAGGGTGTGATGATTTGCTATATTGTAATCAATATGTTGCCCTGTTAGACATCATAACCATGTAGAATTCAATTTTATATACATATGTAGGAAACAAAAAAACAAGAGCCACTACTGGGAATCTACCACAAAGGGCTTCTGTGTACCCTAAAACTAAATTTTGTTCACCATTATTTAAAGCTTCCTTTTTTGTGGTTAATTTCTTTTAATTGTTAAATATACTTTATTCAAGTGTAGATCATGCATATATTCACTGTTGTGGGGGAGAAGTTAACCTGGATTATGTTGTCTTAGTTCTAAGCTTTCACAGTCCTTATCATTTTGAGTTATTTATGTATTTGCTTCCTAGTTTGCAGAGAATTCTCGGTATCAGGAGAGCTTGAGGATCTGATTTCCCAGATACTTCCATGTGTTATAATTGAATTCTTAATGCTAACTTCCTATCAGCCTTTATTTATTGGGGTTTTGGGTTATATTTCTGATATAAAAAAATAAAGCCTTTTTAATTGAGTCATGACACCTACTTGCCTATACTGTTAATCCTATATGTTTTTAAATAAGGTTTTTGTTTTTTCATGGATTATTATAATATCCCCAAAACAAGAGACAACAAGGCTTTGATTATTTGGAACATAAAATTAGATTATGAAGGCAAAAGTGCACACAACTTCTGATTAAGTTAGACTTGAAAATTATGTTGTTACTAATGATGTTCCAAAGAGAACCAATATGTTATACTAATCTAAGATAACACCAAAAAACCCACCCCCCACAGGTTGAAATTTCAGTTCCATTCTAATTTCCTAAGTTTTTAAATTCTTATTGTCTTCATTTAGTCTCTGCAATAGAAAAATTTTTAAGGTAACTTTTTACACTAATCTTCTGATTATCTCAGGAGTTGCCCACAGTAGGAACTTATGAGCTTGCTGAAGTTCAAGAAGCATCTGGACAATGCTTTCAGACATATAATCTGATTTTTGGGTGGTTCTGTCTAGAGTCAAGAGTTGGACTCCCTTCCAACTTGGGATATTCTATGATTCTACGATTGTTGAGGATTTAAATAAAAATCAAAACACAGACTATTCAGGCGCATCTTCTGCACATCAAACAACAACAACAACAACAAACCCACAACAAAACAGTTCAATAAAACATTTTAAGGACTGTTGTTCTGTTGATGTTTTTATTATGATGTACTATCCAGATAGCTACAGAAGAAATTCTGGAATGAAACTCCTTCCCAGTGGAATGCAAAAGCTTTTCATGGATAAAGCCTTAGTGATTTACATCAACACTTCCTGTTAAAGTACATATTTTCTGCAGTACATGCAGCAATGATTAACTATGTAATATTACAGCTTCATAGTTACATGCATTAAATTCCTAGAAAATACATGTTTAAAATGTTCTCAATGAATATTGTTATTTAAAAATCTGTACATAGCTGGTCTATTGAGGATGTTTACATTGCAGAGTTTGTGAAATCCATTATGCTTCTACATAGCGTAGAATCACAGAACATAGAATAACCTGACTTGGAAGGAGCCCACAAGGATCACTGAGAACTACTCCTAGCTTCACAGAAGACTACCTAAAAATTAAACCATACGACTTAGAGCATTTTCCAAACATTCAGCCTAGTTCCGTGACAATGGAGCAATGAAACCCAGAGATCCAAACCCTAGGGAAGGGAAAAGGTACGGAGAGGGGCCTAGATGAGGAAAACAGCAGCAACGAGCTAAGGGAAAAAATTTAGTAAATATAATAGCAGAATATGAGATAATACAATATAATACAATATGATTAGAACTGAAACTAAAAAATGAAGTCCTTACTCTAATGCTGTAGGCGAGACAGACGGAGCACAGAGAGAAAAGAGACAGTCTCATGACTCCAAGTCAGTTTTATCTTTCCCTCTGAATGGAATATGGAAACAGAACAGTGAAAAGTCCTCTGGGATATGTATCTCTTATTTTCTTCTGAGACCAGGTAACCGGAACTATCAATAATTCACAGAAATGCAGTATTAAATCTTTAACTGCGAGTACAATACATGATGCTATGATCTGGAATACTGGTCAAAAAGAAAAAAGCCATGACATTCCACCCCTCAATCAACATCACCACATCATACTTAATATAACATAGAATCAGATATACAAACAAAAAATAATTAACATGCATTATGCACATGCATACATACTTTCCACAGTTCAGCAGACCAAATAGGTTTAACACTTTGTTGCCAGTTGTTTAGTTCACACTACTGTAACCACCCCCATAAGGCATTTGCCACCATCCATGAGTGCCATGGTTTTATGATTTTTGGTTATCGGTATTCCACATCATAACATCATGTAGTGCACTGGGAGTTAAAGAGTTAATGCTCCAGTTCCAGGCACCTGTCCAGAAGAGAAGAAGAGCTACATTCCCCAGAACACTTTGCATTCAAAGAGGAGATATAACCCCTGGCAAGGTCACCTGATGATCTTTTTTTCCTTCGGCTCTCCTCCCTGCTGCTCGATCTGACTGCGTGTCTCACCTCAGCTTTATGGTGAGGCCTTTCCACCTTTCAGACACTCTCTCTCATTGTATTTGATTGATTAGCTTCAACTCTAATTATATTGTATTATAGTGTGTTATCTTGCATTCCGATACCATATTTAGTAAATTAGTTTGTTTCTCCTCAGATTGTTGCCTCTGTATTTAATTATTCGGGGTCCCCTGTTTCCCTTTTCTGGAGGTGTGGATCTGCGTATCCCTCCGCTCCACTAGTCATCGAACCAGGCCGAACCAGCCTGTTAACTGCCGACAATGAGTCAGTACAAAGATAAAGCATTGGCCTCCTCTCCCATTCATCAACACCTAAGGGCATTTGGACAGCCATTATCTCTGCAAATTGGCTTGATTCTCCTTGCCTTTCAGTGGTCTCTGAAACTTGTCGTGTGGGGCTCCACACAGCAGCTTTCCATCTGCGATGCTTCCCCACAATACGACATGATCTGTCTATGAACAGGGCATATTTCTTTTCAATTTCCGGTAATTCATTCACTCTTTAGCATACGATACCTCTTCTCCTGGTGATGTTCCAAACTTTTTACCTTCAGGCCAGTCCATGATAGCTTCTAAGATTCTTAGACGACTGAGGTTCCTCATCTGAGCTCGCTGTGTAATCAGTTGTCATGGTTTTATGATATTTGTTATCAGTATTCCACATCATAATATAAAGAGATAATGCTCCAGTTCCATGGACTGCTGATTTTTCGGGTACCTGATTTTCAGAAGAGACGAAGAGCTACATACCCCAGAGGACTTTGCGTTTAGAGGGAAAGATAAAACTCCTCACAGCAGCATGTGCTCCCCAGCCATTCAGTAAGGCCTTCAGTTTCAGACTCTCTCTCATTTTATTTGATCTATTAGCCTCAATTCCAATTATATTGTATTATATTGTGTTATCTTGCATTCCAATATCATATTTAGTAAGTTAACTTTACTCCTTAGATTGTTGCCCATCTCCCATCTCCCTACCCTTACACCTTTTCCCCTTTCCCGTTTCCCGTGGCATGGGTCCATAGGTCCCCTACCCCATTAGTCACAGAACCGGGCCAAACTGGCCCATAAAACATCAACATCCCCCCTCCCCTTGTTTGGGCTGGTGGGCCTGTGGTCCTTCTGCCCCCCTGTCATGGACACGGATAGATCTAGAGATAACTCCGTGACACTCCATGACAGTTATTGGTGGAGAATGCGGGCCATCTAAAATGAATCTGAATCTTTTAATGTTAGCAGAAAAATAAGTGATTTCTTAAAGTCAGAGGGTTGCAGAGCACTGTAGCTAGCTTTGACCTTCATAGATTAGATTGTAGGCCAGGCAGTCTGCCAGACTCTGGACACTCTACTGAGTTTGTTTTGTTTTGTTTTCCTTTTACCAACTGCCAGCTATGAATCTGTTCTTCATTTTAGGAGTGCTATATAAAGGATTAAAGGCCATTTTGCTTTTTGGAACATATTGGTTTCTTATTAAGTTCATCATTTTCTGTTGTGGAGTTGCATACACATATAACCAATTAAAGGCACTGATGGAGACACCTGCCTGGTACCTATATGCAATGTTTTATGATTTGAATATAGACAATTACATCCCAGAGGGAGTAGATAATTTTACAAACAACATGATGTTTTGACCGGTTTCCAGGTTCTCTTCTTGGTTCCTTATGCATTTTTGAATGCCGGATTAATGGTCATGTTATCAATTCCCCTGAATGTATTCCTCTTCATCCTTGTCATTTACTTTGTTTAGAAGTTGCCTTCTCCAAAACCAGAGACTGCTGACTGGCAGAGAATATGGAGAGGTTTAGGAAAAATCTTAGAAGTGTTGGGACCCCCGGTGTCATGGGATTTCACTCCTGAACACCTGTGGGATCCCGAGAAACTAAGCAAGTATTTCAGTCAGGGATGGTGCGGCTTAGGGAGATCTAAGGAGGGATGACTTACTTGGGGTTTGGCTCATGCTTACCACGCTCTATACAATACTGTTTTGGAGAGAGAGAGTTTCTGAACTGAGATTCGAGACAAAGGGGGAAGTCTTCAAGTCAAACCTGATCAATCATAGAAGGCACCAGTATCGATGTCAGTTGCCCCTGTGGAAGGACAGAAGGCCAGGCAAGTCCTGGTGAAAGTTTTACAATTCTTTCGTCTGAAGATTTGCAGGCCAGGGGTATGAGAGAGAGAGATAAGTAGCAGCTTAATGGCCGGGAAGCAGTCTTGTGTGGGGGCTCGTCACAAGGGAGACAGCCATAACTGCATGCTCAGGGGTGCGGTACATGACTTACATAAGTGCCCAGGAATGCCATGTTGGCAGAAGAAGGAGGATTAAAAAAGGGATCTACAACCAAGAGGGTTGTGTTTGACATCAGATGACACGTGACGTGATACCTGCCTATAGACGGACTCTCCTGGGCCTGCTACCTGAGACCTGCCTGTTTCTCCTGAACTCGCTGTCTCTGTACCTGCTTGCTGCCTAAGGCCAACCACTCTGCTGCTGCTCTCCCCTGTACTTTTACTCCTGTACTGGCCTTGGACCATTGGAATGGTGTGCAATGAGATGCTGCTGGGGCTTGGTGGTGACTATCCCTGCTTTATGTAATTCTTGTAATTCTTTCCTAACTTTCCTATCACCTGCCTTCCCTACCCCCATCGCTCTAATACCGAATAATCGCTGGCCTTACGTCTCCCATCTCCCTGATTGATTAGGATTTGTACTGAACTGGATGGACCAACATTTGAACTATTATTTCTTAATCTCACGTCAGGTATATATAAATCAAAGAACTTCCTCTTGCTCTGATAAATGGAGTGAGACAGTCTCCACCCACTAGCAAGAAAGAGACACAATCTTTTCTGGGCATAGTGGGCTTTTGGAGAATGCATGTTCAAAACTATAGCCTCATCGTAAGCCCCTTTTATCAGGTGACACGGAAGAAGAATCATTTTTCATGGGGTCCTGACAAGCAGCAGGCTTTTGAACAAATTCAACAGGAGAGAGCCTGTGCCGTGGCCCTAGGGCCAGTACGGACGGGACAGGAGGTAAAGAACATCGTCTACACTGCTGCTGGACACAAAGGTCCCACTTGGAGTTTGTGGCAAAGAGCCTCAGGTAAGACCTGAGGCCGACCCCTGGGATTTCGGAGTCAAGTAGGCAGGGGGTCGGAAGAGACCTACACGTCAACTGAAAAGGAGATCTTAGCTGCGTATGGGGGCATTTGAGCTGCTTTCTAAGTAATCAGTACTGAAATGCAGTTCCTTCTAGGACCTCATCTGCCAGTGCTGAAATGGATGTTTAAGGGAAAGGTTTCCTCCACCCATCATGCTACTGATGCCACTTGGAGTAAGTGGATTGCGCTGATTACGCAATGAGCTCGAATGGGGAACCTCAGCTGTTCAGGAATCCTAGAGGTGATCATGGACTGGTCTGATGGTGAAAAATTTGGAACATCAACAGCAGAAGAGGTATCACATGCTGAAGAAGCCCCACCACACAATGTATTACCAGAAAATTAAAAGAAATTTGCCTTGTTCACTGATGGATCATGTCATATTGTGGGGAAGCATCGCAGATGAAAAGCTGG
This sequence comes from Crossoptilon crossoptilon, assembly GCA_036346035.1. Lineage (NCBI taxonomy): Eukaryota > Metazoa > Chordata > Aves > Galliformes > Phasianidae > Crossoptilon > Crossoptilon crossoptilon. The sequence goes on along the minus strand of JARXNR010000346.1, from coordinate 25,818 downwards.
TCTGCGGAGCCCTACATAACAAGTTGCAGAGGCCACTGAATGTAAGGGAGAATCAAGCCAATTTGCAGAGGTAAAGGCTGTCCAACTGGCCTTAGATGTTGCTGAACAGGAGAGGTGGCCAATCTTTACAGTGACTCATGGATGGTGGTAAATGCCTCATGGGAGTGGTTACAGCAGCGGGAGCAAAACAACTGGCAACGAACCCCATGCTACCACCTGAAACTCCATATTAGGTCTCAAGAAACAAGTCCTATGGTGACATAGCACTTCAGAAAAAATTGAATCAGAAAATGGAACTCATTTCAAAAATTCTCTTATAAATACTCTGGCTAAAGTAAAATAGTTGTTAAAAACTATGTTGAAAGCAATGGGTGGTGGAACATTTAAGCATTGGGAGAAGCTTTTGGCAGAAGCCATCTGGTTGGTCAACACTAGAGGATCAATCAATCACAACGATCCTGCCCAATCCAGCTCCATTTGTACTGTAGAGGAAGATAACGTCCCTGTAGTACACGTAAAGAGCATGTTGAGACAAGTGGTTTGGGTCCTTCCAGCTTGTGGAAAAGGCAAACCTCTCAGTGGAACTGTTTTTGCCCAGGGACCTGGGTCCACTTGGTGCGTGATGCAGAAAGATATGAATATTCAAAGTGTACCACAAGGGAATTTGATGTTGAGGGAGTGCAGTCAGTAATTCTATGTATATATATGTAAATAGCTATGTGTGTGTACAATGTCTGTTAATTGTTTGTATATAGGTATATATTAAGCACAATTTAGTGATGTGAAATAAGGGGTGGAATGACGTTTTTATTACTTTTGTTATCAGTATTCCACATCGTACCATCATGTAGTGCAGTGGGAGTTAATGCTCCAATTCCGTAGACTGTCAATTTTCCAGGTATCTTGTTCTCAGAAGAGAACAACTGCATACCCCAGAGGACTGCGGTCAGAAAGGAAGATAAAACTCCTTGCAAGTCATGAGATTTTCTCTCTTTCTCACTGCCTGTCAATGTGCGTGCTCCCCAGATGTTCACTATGGCTTCACTTAATAGCAAAACCAGATCACAGAAGGATCTGAATTATTCTCACTTCTTTCGTGAATACTTCCTCTGCTGTATTGCCCCACACAACAATATTAACAATATACTGTAGGAGCTTGGGAGCACCGCCCATGGCAAACGGTCGGGCTGTGTTTCCACCCCTGGGGCAAACAGTTCCAGGTGTATTGAACGCCCCTCCAGGTGAAAGCCAACTGCTACCTACATTCTGTGTTCAAATGAATAGAGAAGGCAGCGTTAGCAATGTCAGTGGTGGCATACCATTTGGCTGCTTTTGACTCCAGTTCGTACTGGAGTTCTAACACGTCCAGTACAGCAGTACTCAGAGGGAGTGTGACTTCATTCAGGCTACCGTATTCTACCGTCAACCTCCATTGTCCACTGGCTTTGTGCACTGTCTATATGGGGCTGTTAAAAATGAGCGAGCTTTGCGGATAACTCCCTGACTCTCTAGTTGACGAATCAACTTATGAATGGAGAGCAAGGAATCCCTGTTGATGCGGTACTGTCATCTGTGCACTGTTTTTGTAGCAATCAGTACCTGTTGCTCTTTTACTTGTAACAGCCCCACAACAGATGAATATTCTGACAGACCAGGCAAAACAAACAGCTGCTTAACATCATCTGTGTCTAAAGCAGCTATTCCAAAGGTCCATCAAATCCAGAGTCCAATACATTCTATAATCCCTTTCCCACCTCTGGCTGAGGGCAGGGCCCCTCTAATTATTACCTCTATCATTCTCCATCCATGAGTCATGATCAGGACCCTTACAGCTTTTCCCACATCCTGTAGCCATTGGAGCAATCACTTTTTTGGAGGAGTTCACCTTGGTAGTTGATCTGTCTTGTTATTCCTTTACCTGTGCTCATAGTGCAGGAGTGGACTTTTTATGCCACATCTTAACTTCTCCATGCTCAAGTAGTTAACTCGACATAAACTTGATGTAGTCACTTGCTCAAGCTGGAGGACTGCTGCTTTTAATAGTTGACATATTGCATGATTGTCATGGTTTTATGATGTTTGGTTATCAGTATTCCACATCATAACATCATCTAGTGCACAGGGAGTTAAAGAGTTAATGCTCCAGGTCTGGGTACCTGTCCCAGAAGAGAACTACTATATTTCCCAGAGTACTGTTTGCCATTCTGTTATCATTTCCACTCAGGGGGAAGAGATATAAGGCCTTTGTAGGCCACCTGACAGCCCTTTTTTTTTTTCTGATCGTCTGACTCATCTCTGTTGCAGGTGCCGTTTCATCACAGCATTAGAGTAAGGCCTTCAGCTTTCAGACACTCTCATTTAATTTGATTTATTAGCTTCAATTCTAATTATATTGTATTATAGTGTGCTATCTCGCACTCCGATACTATATTTAGTAAATTAGCTTGTTTCTCCTCAGATCATTGCTGCTGTTTTGTTTTTAGGCCCATCTCTCTACCCTTTTCCCCCAGGGCATGGATCCATGGGTTCCCCTGCCCCACTAGTCACAGAAATGGGCTGAACCAGCCTGTAAACCACTAACAATAATACAGGTGAGGAGTAAATAATTTTAATCATTCTCTTCAGTAAACTGTTGTCACGGAATTAACCAGATCAGTTTATGCCCGTGACAGGGGGGCAGTAGGCCCCTGCACTCCCCACCCCCCGCCTGGCCCCACAAAATGGGAAGGAAGGGGGAAAAGGAAAAAAACAGCAGCAACAATCTATGGAGGTAAACTTATTTTACTAACTATGATATCGGAATGCAAGATAACACAATATAATACAATCTAATTGCAATTGAGACTAATAAATCAAATAAGATATGAGAGAGAGTTCCCGAGACCGAGTCAAACCTGAAAAAAGCTTGGAATGGCTAGGAAAGCACCCTCCAGCACCCACTGCCAGGCAGTAAGAGCCCGCCCCCCCCGGAAGGGTCAGATCCCATGACTTCCGTAATGTATAGGGATAGGTACGTAGAATTAGAGCCTTAACACTTTAATTCCAGTACATGATGTTGTGATGCGGAATATTGAAAATCAAAAAAAACCAAAACCATGACATTCCACCCCTTATTCTACATCACTACATCATGCTTTATATATATGTATATATATACACATACATATACAAAGAAAACAAAGATTAAAAATGCATCACGCACACACGTCTATATACATATACATAGAATTACTGTCTGCCCTCTCCCAGCATCAAGTTTCCTTGTGGTACACATTGAACATCCCCATTCTTCTGCATTACCCACCAAATGGACCCAGGTCCCTGGGCAAAAACAGTACCGCGGAGAGGTTTGCCCTTTCCAGAAGCTGGAAGAACCCAAACTGCTTTTCCCAACATGCTCTTTACATGTACAACAGGGACCTTATCTCCCTCTACGGTATGTAGGGAGCTGGACTGGGTAGGACCATCACGATTGATAGATCCTCTGGTATTGACTAACCAGGTGGCTTCTGCCAAATGCTTCTCCCAGTGCTTAAATGTTCCGCCACCCATTGCTTTCAGCATAGTTTTTAACAACCCACTGTATTGTTCAATTTTACCAGAGGCTGGTGCATGGTAGGGAATATGGTAAATCCACTCAATGCCATGATCTTTGGCCCAAGTATTTACAAGAGAATTTTTGAAATGAGTCCCATTATCTGACTCAATTCTTTCTGGGGTGCCATGTCGCCACAGGACTTGTTTCTCAAGACCTAGTATGGTGTTTCGGGCGGTAGCATGGGGTACTGCATGTTTCAAGCCACCCAGTGGTTGCCTCCACCATGGTAAGCACACAACACTTACCACTGTGAGATCGTGGCAAAGTGATATAATCAACCTGCCATGCCTCCCCATATTTATACTTTTGCCATCGCCCTTCCTCCCAGAGTGGTTTCATCCTCTTGGCTTGTTTGATTATGGCACATGTGTCACAGTCATGAATAACCTGTGCAATAGCATCCATAGTTAAGTCCACCCCTCGATCTCTAGCCCACTTATATGTTGCATCTCTCCCCTGATGGCCCGAGGTCTCATGAGCCCACCGAGCTAGGAATAATTCACCCTTGCTCTGCCAGTCCAGGTCTATCTGAGCCACCTCAATTTTGGCAGCTCGGTCCACCTGGTGGTTATTCTGCTGTTCTTCAGTAGCCCGACTCTTGGGCACATGAGCATCTACATGGCGTACCTTCACGACCATATTCTTTATTCGGGCAGCAATATCTTTCCACAGTTCAGCAGCCCAAATAGGTTTACCCCTTCTTTGCCAGTTATTTTGCTCCCACTGCTGTAACCACCCCCATAGAGCATTTGCCACCATCCATGAGTCAGTGTAAAGATAAAGCGTTGGCCACCTCTCCCGTTCAGCAACATCCAAGGCCAGTTGGACAGCCTTTACCTCTGCAAATTGGCTTGATTCTCCTTTCCCTTCAGTGGCCTCTGCAACTTGTCGTGTGGGGCTCCACACAGCAGATTTCCATCTGCGATGCTTTCCCACAATAAGACACGATCCATCAGTAAACAGGGCATATTTTCTTTCATTTTCTGGTAATTCGTTGTATGGTGGGGCCTCTTGAGCTCGTGATACTTCTTCTGCTGGTGATGTTCCAAACTTTTTACCTTCAGGCCACTCCATGATGACCTCTAGGATTCCTGGACGGCTGAGGTTCCCCATCCGCGCTCGTTGCGTAATCAACGCAATCCACTTACTCCAAGTGGCATCAGTTGCGTGATGGGTGGGGGGAACCTTTCCTTTAAACATCCAGTTCAGCACTGGCAGTCGAGGTGCCAGAAGGAGCTGTGTTTCAGTACCGACCACTTCAGAAGCAGCCCAAACCCCCTCATACGCGGCTAAGATCTCCTTTTCAGTTGGAGTGTAGCCCTCTTCCGACCCCCTGTAGGCCCGACTCCAGAATCCCAGGGGTCGGCCTCGGGTCTCTCCTGAGGCTCTTTGCCACAAACTCCAAGTGGGACCTTTCTCTCCAGCAGCAGTGTAGAGGATGTTCTTTATATCCTGCCCTGTCCGTACTGGCCCTAAGGCCACGGCACGGGCTATCTCCTGTTTAATCTGTTCAAAAGCCTGCTGCTGCTCAGGGCCCCATGTAAACTCATTCTTCATTCGCGTCACATGATAAAGGGGGCTTACAATGAAGCTATAGTTTGGAACACGCATTCTCCAAAAGCCCACTACACCCAAAAAAGATTGTGTCTCTTTCTTACTAGTGGGTGGAGACATAGCAGTGATTTTGTTGATCACATCTGTCGGGATGTGACGACGGCCATCTTGCCACTTTATACCCAGGAACTGAATCTCCTGAGCAGGTCCTTTCACTTTGCTCCGCTTAATAGCAAAACCAGCATGCAGAAGAATCTGGATTATTCGCTCTCCTTTTGTGAAGACTTCTTCTGCTGTATCGCCCCACACAACGATATCATCAATGTATTGCAAGTGCTCAGGGGCACTGCCCTGTTCTAATGCAGTTTGGATCAACCCGTGGCAAATGGTTGGGCTGTGTTTCCACCCCTGGGGCAAACGGTTCCAAATATACTGAACACCTCTCCAGGTGAAAGCGAACTGTGGCCTACATTCTTGATGTTGGTGGTTCCGAGGAGGGCCCCTCACCTGGATCTTCCTCCACCTCCTCCTCCTCTTCTTCTTTTTTCCGTTCTAGACACGAGGACACTCGTTTCCATTTCTTGCCCTCCACAGGGGCAACTGATATTGTTACTGGTGTCTCCTGTAATTGATCAGATTTGACTTGGAGATTCTCCCCTTAGGCTTGAACTTCAGCTTGGAAACTCTCTCTCTCCAAAACAGTATTATATAGGGCACGGTAAGCACAAGCCAAACCCCAAATAAGTTGTACCTCCTTAGATTTACCTAAGCCGCACTTCCCCTGTCTCAAATACTGGCAGTACGCCTGGTCTTTCAAGGTCAAGTTTTCCAGCACAAAAACCTGAACTACTGATAATGCTCCCTAACGAAGCTCTCTAAGAGCAGAGAGCGAGATTCGTTCTAAGAGCCAAAAAGCAAAAACAAACAAAAAAAAGGCAGCTATGCCCGCATTCTCCACCAAAATCTGTCACGGAATTAACCAGATCAGTTTATGCCCATGACAGGGGGGCAGTAGGCCCCTGCCCTCCCCACCCCCCACCTGGCCCCTCAAAATGGGAAGGAAGGGGGAAAAGGAAAAAAACAGCGGCAACAATCTATGGAGGTAAACTTATTTTACTAACTATGATATCGGAATGCAAAATAATACAATATAATACAATCTAATTGAAATTGAGACTAATAAATCAAATAAGATATGAGAGAGAGTTCCCGAGACCGAGTCAAACCTGAAAAAGCTTGGAACGGCTAGGAAAGCACCCTCCAGCACCCACTGCCAGGCAGTAAGAGACCGTCCCCCCCGGAAGGGTCAGATTCCATGACTTCCGTAATGTATAGGGATAGGTACGTAGAATTAGAGCATTAACACTTTAATTCCAGTACATGATGTTTTGATGTGGAATATTGAAAATCAAAAAAAAACCAAAACCATGACAACTGTTTGGTCATCCTGATTCTCATCAGGTGTCTCATAGCACTGCAGGTTCATCAATTTAATAACTATTAATAACTTAATAACTATTAAGCTAAGTCAAAAATTCATACATTATACCTTCCTGATTTCTCTCCTCTTCATCCAGCCTTTCAGTTACCTTTGAAATGGTTGAAATATAAGCTTGTATAGGGGCTAAATGTTGCTCAAAGTCATGAAGTCTAGTAACCAGTTCAAATAAAAGCGATTTTCTCTACTCTCTCATACATTCCTGCTAGCGTACTCTCATATTTTTCTGGTGCTATTCTTGTGAATTTCCACCACATATTTGGTATACACCTGACTCCCTCGGGATCATGCTCTGTGTGTGGATCATCTGAAATGAATATGGGGTCATTACAACATTTCCACCAAGGCTAATTCTCTCAAATAATGAATGCCTTTTTCCATAGTAGTCCATTTCATCATCTCAGGCATCAGATCTTCTTTGAAATTGTATTTTCCTTTACAGCTAATAGCATCTGCTTCCAGAGGGTGAAGGCCCCATCCAGACATCTACTAATACCTCTGTCAATAGCTGAGTCCTTAGAAATGCTTCCCAGTCAGTGATCTTCTCTGTCACCTAGAGACGCACTGTCTCCCCAGTGTCCCAACATCGAAGTAAACAGGTGACAATGGGTTCATGCAGGCACTGTACAAAATCTTTTCTTGAACCTCCAATTTCAGTCATTTTCAGAGGTTGGGTAGTAATAATAGTGACTGTCGTCCTCACTTTCTTTTTCTTGTCTTTTAGTTTTTGCTGTTACCTTATTCAGTGACAGTGGTCTTGTTGAGGGCCCCTCTCCTGGTCTTTCCTCTCCTTCCTCCTCTTCTTTCCATTCTAAATGAGACAACACCTGTTTCCATTTCTGTCATTTCACAGGGGCAGCTGACATCAATACTGTTGCCTCCCATCATTGATGAGGTTCTGCAGTTTTGATGCTCTTTCTCTCTCAGTTTCGAAGACTCTCTTGCTGTCAGGAATAGCGTTGAATAAGGCTCAGTAAGCATAAGCCCAGCCCCAAATAATTTTGACCTTCTCCGATCTACCTGAGCCACAACATCCTTATCTTAAATAACTGCTTAGATTCTCAGGATCTTGCAGGTGATCAGAAGTGTAATGCTGTAATGTGATGGAAAGCACAGCAATGACAGCATAATAGCTAAGTCCTAGGCGGCAGCAGGAGAGGATATGCTCAGATGTGGCAGCCATGGACACAGAAACAAATCAAAGCATCTGCTTACCTTTAGAAGGCCTCAGGTACACAGGGATCTCCAGCGAGATCATAGAACCATAGAATCAATAAGGTTGGAAAAGACCTACAAGATTGTCCAGTCCAACCACCCGCCTATCACCAATAGTTCTCACTAAACCATGACCCTCAACACAACATCTAAACGTTCCTTGAACACTTCCAGGGTCGATTACTCCACCACCGCCCTAGGCAGCCTGTTCCAGCACCTGACCACTCTTTCAGAGAAGTATTTTCTAATGTCCAACTTGAATCACCCCTGGTGCAACTTGAAGCCATTCCCTCTAGTCCTATCACTAGTTACATGGGAGAAGAGGCTGACCCCCAGATCACATCAACCTCCTGCAGGTAGTTATAGAGCAATAATGTCTCCCCTGAGCTTACTCCAAACTAAACCATCCCAGCTCTCTCAGCTGCTCCTCACAAGGCCTGTGCTCCAGACCCCTCACCAGCTTTGTTGCGCTTCTCTGGATGTGTTCCAAGGCCTCAACGTTCTTCTTGCAGTGAGGGGCCCAAAACTGGACACAGTATTTGAGGTGCGGCCTCACCAGAGATGAGTACAAGGGGACAATCACTTCCCTGTTCCTGCTGGCAACACCGTTCCTGATGCAAGCCAGGATGCCATTGGCCTTCTTGGCCACCTGGGCACACTACTGGCACATGTTCAGCTGAGCATCAATCAATACCCCCAGGTTTGTTTCCTCTACACAGTCTTCCAGCCACTCTGCCCCAAGCCTGTAGCGTTGCCTGAGGTTGTTGTGGCCAAAGTGCAGGACCCGGCATTTGGCCTTGTTGAACATCATCCCATTGGCTTCAGCCCAGCTATCCAGATCCCTCTGTAGGGCCTCGCTACCCCCAGGCAGATTGACACTTCCAGCCAACTTGGTGTCATCCGCAAACTTACTGAGGGTGCACTCAATGCCCTCATCCAGGTCGTCAATAAAGACATTGAAGAGGACAGGCCCCAGCACCGACCCCTGGGGAACACCACTTGTGACCATTCACCAGCTGGATTTAGTTCCAGTCACTACCACTCTCTGGGCCTGGCCTTCCAGCCAGTTCCTTATCCAGCCAAGAGCGTACCTGTCCAAGCCACGGGCTGCCAGCTTCTGCAGGAGAATGCTGTGGGAGACAGTGTCAAAGGCTTTGCTGAAGTCTAGGTAGACTACATCAACAGCCTCTCCCTCGTCTACCAGACGGGTCACTAGATCATAGAAGGAGATCTGGTTGGTCAAGCAGGACCTGCCCTTTGTGAACCCATGCTGGCTAGTCCAGATCCCCCGGTTGCCCTGCACATGCCGTGTGATCTCCCTCAAGACAATCTGCTCCATAATCTTCCCTGGCACCGAGGTCAGGCTAACAGGCCTGTAGTTCCCCGGATCCTCCTTACAACCCTTCTTGTAGATGGGAGTCACATTGGCAATCCTCCAGTCTTCTGGGACCTCACCAGTCAACAAAGAGCGCTGATAGATAATGGCAAGCAGCTCGGCTATCACCTCCGCCAGTTCCCTCAGCACTCTTGGGTGAATCTCATCCGGCCCCATGGACTTGTGACAGTACAGCTGGAGTAGTAGGTCTCTGACTATGTCCTCCTGAATTGCAGGGGGTTCAGTCTGCACCCCTGTACCAGGTCAGAGAGTGGAGTACCCTGAGGATACCCGGTCTGACCTTTAAAGACAGACGTAAAGAAGGCATTCAGAACCTCTGCCTTTTCCTTATCCTCAGTGGTCACATTCCCAGCCTCACCACCCCTCCTTCCTTGCCTATCTTTTCTGAAGAGCTTGCAGCCATCCATTGCAGCACTCCAGTCATGGGAGCAATCCCACCATGTTTCCAAAGTAGCAACTAAATCATAGTTTGCCTGCCACACAATAGCTTCCAGGTCCTCCTGTTTTTTGCCCATGCTGCATGCATTTGTGTAGATGCACTTCAGCTGAGACCCTTGTCTCATCCCTAACCCCATTATAACTCCCCCAAGCTCATCTCTAGCAGGCCTGGTTTTAGTCCCCTCCCCCTTCATATCTAGTTTAAAACCCTCTCTACAAGCCCTGTCAGCTCCTGGGCAAGGATACATTTCCCCCTTTGAGACAGGTGAGACTCAACAGCAGACCTCAGGCCAGATGCTGAGTAAAGAGTCCCATGATGAAAGAACCCAAAATGCTTGCATTTGCACCAGCCTATCAGCCATGTATTCGTAAGATAAGATGGGTTTTCCAACTCTTCTTAGTGTCCTTCCCTGACACTAAAAAAATAGAGAAAAATACTACCTGCATGCCCGCTACATCAACTAACTGCCCCAGTCCCCTAAAGTCATTTTTGATATTTCTCACACTTCTGTCAGCAGCCCCATCACTATCAGCCTGAACTATTAATAAAGGGTAATAATTAGAGAAGTAGTTCAGACTAGGAAGTTTCCTAGAAATACCTCGACCTGCGCTCCAGGGAGGCAGCATACCTCCTATAGATAGAGTCAGGCTGACATACAAGGCCCTCCATTCCTCTCAAAAGGGAGTCACCTACGATAATCACCCTTCTTTCCTTCCTGGTGGAGGCAGTCTTGAGGTGTAGAATTGACCACCTCATCCTAGACAACCTCACAGGCAGACCTCCCACTGCATCCTCACACACCTCTCCCTCAGATTCCAAGGCCTCAAATCTACTACATAGCAGCACCTGTGAAACAAAGATAGATCAGGAAGGGGACAACCAGCAATACAGACGTAAAAAAAAAAAAACACCCTGACCTTCACTGCCAACCCTTAAATGAATTCTGGGAAGGGGTAGATCCTGGCTCCACCCCTTCCAATCACTCAGGTGCATTTCATACACCTGAGCTCCCCTGGGCTGATCCTGACTTCCCACCAGGAGCTCAATCACTGTTTCAAGCCATGAGTTAGCATTTCCACTACACTCTGTATACGTTGAACTTGCCCATCTTTCTGCATCACCCACCAAGTGGACCCAGGTCCCTGGGCAAAAACACTTCCATGAAGAGCTTTGCCCTTCCCAGAAGCTGGAAAGACCCAAACCACTTTTCCCAACATGCTATTTACGTGTACTACAGGGACATTATCTCCCTTGATAGTATGTAAGGAGCTGGCAGGACCAACGCGACTGATAGATCCTTGAGTGTTGATCAACCAGGTAGCTTCTGCCAAATGCTTTTCCGAATGCTTAAATGTTCTGCCACCCATTGCTTTCAACATAGTTTTTAACAATCCACTGTATCATTCAATTTTACCAGAAGCTGGTGCATGATAGGGTAAAGTCCTCGGTGACAGGAAAAAGGGAAACATTACTCCCATTTTTAAGAAAGGGAGAAAGGAAGACCCAGGGAACTACAGGCTGGTGAGCCTCACCTCTGTGGCTGGGAAGATCATGGAGCAGATCCTCCTAGAAGCTTTCTTAAGGCACATACAAGACAAAGGTGATTTGAGACAGCCAGCATGGCTTCACCAAGGGCAGATCTTGCCTGACCAATCTGGTGGCCTTCAATGATAGAGTGACAGCTTCGGTGGATGGGGGAAGGGCAATGGATGTCATCTACCTGGACTTCTGCAAAGCCTTTAACGTGATCTCCCACCACATCCTTCTCTCTAAATTGGAGAGGTATGGATTTAAAGGACGGACTGTTCGATGGATTAGAAATTGGTTGGCTGGATGCAACCAAAGGATTGTGATTAATGGTTCTGTGTCAGGGTGGAGGCCGGTCACAAGCGGTGTCCCTCAGGGTCAGTCTTGAAACCAGTGCTCTTAAACATTTTATCAATGACAGACGATGGCATCGAGTGCACCCTCAGCAAGTTTGCAGATGACACCAAGCTGAGTGGTGCAGTTGATACACTGGAAGGAAGGGAAGCCATCCAGAGGGACGTGGACAGGCTGGAGAAGTGGGCCCATGAAAGCCTAATGAGGTTCAATAAGGCCAAGTGCAGGGTTCTGTGCTCAGGTTGGGACAATCCCAGGTATTTATACAAACTGGGGGAAGATCTTGAGAGCAGCCCTGTGGTGAAGGACTTGGGGTTCCTGGTGGACAAGAAGCAGAACATGATCAAGCAGTGCACGCTTGCAGCTCGGAAGGCCAACTGTGTTCTGGACTGCATTAAAAAGGGGGTGCCCAACAGGGAGAGGGAGGTGATTGGCCAATCCCTGGATGCATTCAAGGCCACGCTGGATGTGGCTCTGGGCAGCCTGGTCTAGTGGTTGGAGACCCTGCACATAGCAGGGGGGTTGAAACTAGGTGATCATTGTGGTCCTTTTCAACCCAGGCCATTCTATGATTCTATGATAGGGGATATGATAAATCGAATCGGTGCCATGATCTTTAACCCAACTATTTACAAGGGAATTTTTAAAATGAGTTTCATTATCTGACTCAGTTCTTTCTGGAGTGCCATTTCTCCATAGGTCCTGTTTCTCTAGACTTAATATGGTGTTTTGGGTGGTAGCATGGGGTACAGCATATGTTCCAAGCCATATAGTGGTTGCCAGCAACAACCATATTCATTATTCAAGCAGCAATGTCATTCCACAGTTCAGCAGCCCAAATAGGTTTACCCCTCTGTTGCCAGTTGTTTTGTTCCAGCAGCTGTAACCATCCCCATTTCCCACCATCCATGAGTCAGTATAAAGACAAAGCACTGGCCACCTCTCCTGTTCAGCAACATCTAAAGCCAGTTGGACAGCCTCAACCTCTGCAAATTGGCTTGATTCTCCTTTACCTTCAGTGGCCTCTGGAACTTGACCTGTGGGTCTCCACACAGCAGCTTTTCATCTTCGATGCTTCCCAACAATACGACACAATCTATATGTGAACAGGGCAAATATCTTTTAATTTTCTGGTAGTTCTCTGTATGGTGGGGCTTCTTTAGCATGCGATACCTCTTCTCCAGGTGATGTTCCAAACTTTAGGCCAGTCAATAATCTAAGATTCCTGGATGACTGAGGTTCCCCGCCCAAGCTCATTGTGTAATCAGCACAATCCACTTACTCCAAGTGGCATCAGTAGCACGATGGGTGGAGGGAACCTTTCCTTTAAACATCCAGTTCAGCACTGGTAGTCAAGGTGCCAGAAGTAGCTGCGTTTCAGTACCGGCTACTTAAGAAGCAGCCCAAACCCCCTCATACGTGGCTAAGATCTCCTTTTCAGTTGGCGTGTAGGTCTCTTCCGACCGCCTGTACGCTCGACTCCAGAATCCCAGGGGTCGGCCTCCGGTCTCTCCTGAGGCTCTTTGCCACAGACTCCAAGTAGGACCTTTGTGTCCAGCAGCAGTGTAGACAATGTTCTTTACCACCTTGTCTCGCTCCAATTGATAGGAGGGAGAGGAGGTTCTTTTAATATCTGTATACCCGGCGTGAGATTAAGAAACAACGGTTCAAATGTTGGTCCGACCAGTTTATTACAAATATTAATTAGGTAGATGAGGAAGGGGAGGACGGACACTATTATGAATTAGGGTAATGGGGAAGGGAAGGAGGGCAATAGAAAAGATAGGAAAGAAGAAGCAAGGAGTCTTTATAGGAAGCAAGAGGGACATAGTCACCACAATGGATCCAGCGTGGTTCGTAGTTCAGCCATTGATCTTCAGTAGCGGTGGGTCATCGGGCAGTGTTTTTCTGTTGACGAGGATGACAACCATGGCAATGATGGCTCCTTTTGAATGGTTTCAAAGTGGTCGAGTCAGCTGTCTTTGGAGTGACAGCTCAAAACCCAAAGTGGTTGAGTCAGCTTTTCTTGGAGTGGCAGCTTCTGGCTTTGGGATCTTAGCGGAAACTCCTTTGTTCCTATCTCCCTGGCCTTGCCAGCAGATAGGAGGGAGCAGGGAGGTGCCAACTTGTATCTTGCCTTCACAGGATACAATGGCATCATCCCCCAGTTTCTCATAGCAAGCTGGAGTTATTTGGTCACAGGCTCGATCTTCTGCCAGTAAACACTCCAGAGCACTCTCTTCTGGAGGCAAACAGATAAAATTGTCCACACAGCGATGTTGATTCCACAAGGCAACACCCATCACTCATCTCCTAGACAAGTCAGTCTTATCACAAGAAATACCTCAGGAAGCAAGCTTTGAGCCAAAAAACAAAGAAGGATTCTCACACTCCTGTCCTGTCTGTACTGCCCTAGGGCCACGGCACAGGCTATCTCCTGTCTAATCTGTTCAAAAGCCTGCTGCTGCTCAGGGCCCCATGTAAAATCGTCCTTCTTTTGTGTCAACTGATAAAGGGCACTTACAATGAGGCTATAGTTTGGAACATGCATTCTCCAAAAGCGCACTTCGCCCAGAAAAGACCGTCTCTCTCTTACTAGTGGGTGGAGACATAGCAGTGATTTTGTCAGTCACATCTGATGGAATGTGACGGCTCCCATCTTGCCACTTTATCCCTAGGAATCAAATTTCCTGGTCAGGTCCTTTCACTTTGCTTCGCTTAATAGCAAAACCAGCACGCAGAAGCATTTGGATTATTTGCTCTGCTTTTGTGAAGACTTCTTCTGCTGTATCGCCCCACACAGCGATATCATCAATGTACTGCAAGTGCTTAGGGGCACTGCCCTGTTCCAGTGCAGTTTGGATCAACCCATGGCAAATGCTTGGGCTGTGTTTCCACCTCATGTGCAAATGGTTCCAGGTATACTGAACACCCCTCCAGGTGAAAGCGAACTGTGGCCTGAATTCTGTGGCCAAAGGAATGGAAAAGAAGGCATTGGCAGTGTCAATGGTGGCATACCATTTGGCTGCTTTTGACTCCAGTTCATATTGGAGTTCTAACATGTCCGGCACAGCAGCACTCAGTGGGGGTGTGACTTCATTCAGGCCACGGTAGTCCACCGTCAGCCTCCATTCTCCACTGGCTTTACGCACTGGCCATATGGGGCTGTTAAAAGACGAGTGAGTTTTGCTGATCACTCCCTGACTCTGTAATTGATAAATTAACTTATGAATGGGGAGCAAGGAATCCCTGTTGGTGCGGTACTGTCATCTGTGCACCGTTTTTGAGGCAATTGGTACCTGTTGCTCTTTCACTCGTAGCAACCCCACAACAGACAGATCTTCTGACAGGCCAGGCAAAACAGACAGCTGCTTAATGTTGTTTGTGTCCACAGCAGCTATTCCAAAGGCCCATCGATATCCCTTGGGATCCTTGAAATGCCCCCTTCTGAGGTAATCAATACCAAGTATATATGGAGCCCCTGGACCAGTCACAATAGGGTGCTTTTGCCAGTGTTTACTTGTGAGGCTTATCTCGGCCTCCAACACAGTCAATTCTTGAGAGGCCCAGTCACTCAGGAAATATGGATTAATTCTGTGCCTTCATGACTCGAGGGCATTAGAGTACACTGTGCACTGGCGTCCACCAGTGTCTTATATTCCTGTGGTTCTGATGTGCCAGGCCATTGAATCCATGCAGTCTTTATTATCCCTTTCCCCCCCGACTGAGGGCAGGGCCCCTCTATTCATTACCTGTGGTAGCTGGAGCAACTACACTGGTGATGGATCTGCTTTGTAATTCTCTCACCTGTGCTTGTAGTATAAGAGGGGGATTTTTATGTCACTTCTTCATGTCTTCTCCATGGTCACGTTTGTAACGCTACAAGGCAATATGCGATACAGTCTTACCATTGTTATTTGCTTGACCAGGAAAGCCTTTGCCTTTAATAGCTGAGATTTTTGATGATGGTTCATCACCTTTAATTAGTTTGATTTTCATTAGTTTGATCAGCTCCTTCAACAGACTGCTTTGATCGTCCTGATCTTCATCAAGCATTTGTGATACTACTTCGATTTTGTCACCATCAATCAACAGAAATACTTGCTCTCGCACTTCATTCAGTTGTTCTGTTACTTCTGAGATGGCTGTAATGGAAACGTGAGTAGACGGTAGCTGTTGTTCACAGTTTTGGAGTGCAAGAATCAAATAAAAAACTAGGGGTCTTCTCTGTTGGTCCTTGTATCTTTCAAACGTTGCTGCTAGTGTACCGGCGTATCTTTCTGGTGCTGTTGTTGTGAGTTTCTGCCATATATCAGACGTCGTCCTCACTCTCTCAGGATCATAGTTGTGGCGTGTGTCATTAGGAACAAAATTAGGGTCATACATTTCCACCATGGCTATTTCCCTCAAATACTGGATACCTTTTTGAACTGTATCTCACTTTTTCATCACAGGCTACAGATTGTCTTTGAAGGGATGCCTTTCCTTCATGGCTACTAGCACTCATCCCCAGAGGGTGGCAGCTCCATCCAAACATCTACTCTGTCAATAGCTGGATCTCTGGCAATGTCTCCTAGTTGACGAGCTTCGTTACCATCTAGAGACAAGCTACTGGCCCCGCTGTCCCATCAGAGAAGCAACCAGGTGACAAAGAGTTTCATTCGGGCGCCGTGAGCCTTGGATTTCAGTCATCTTCAGAGGTTGACGAACAGTGGTAATAGAGACTTCCTCTTCATCACTCTCTTCTGCATGTCTCTTAGTTTTTCCTGTTGCCTTTCTTGATGATGATGGTTCTGAGGAGGGCCCCTCGCCTGGATCTTCCTCTACCTCCTCCTCTGCTTCTTCTTTTTTCCTTTCTAGATGCAAGGACATATGTTTCCATTTCTTGCCTTCCACAGGGGCAACTGGCACTGTTACTGGTGTCTCCTGTGACTGGTCAGATTTGACTTGGAGACTTCCCCCTTTGGCTTGAACCTCAGCTTGGAAACTCTCTCTCTCCAGAATAGTATTATATAGGGCACGGTAAGCACAAGCCAAGCCCCAAATAAGTTGTACCTCCTTAGATTTATGTAAGCCGCACCATCCCTGACTGAAATACTGGCTTAGTTTCTCGGGATCCCACAGCTGTTCAAGAGTGAAATCCCATGACGTTGTGGGTCCCCACGCATCTAAGATTTTTCCTAAACCTCTCCATATTCCCTGCCAGTCAGCATTCTCTGGTTTTGGAGGAGACTTCTTCCACATAATGCGAATGGAGAGGAGTAAATTCAGGGAGATTGATAACATGCACACGAGTATGAGCACGAGCATGACCACTAACTTGGCATTTGAAAAGCGGGTGACAAACTGATAAGAAAGCCTGGAAACCAGTTTGAACATCGTGTTGTTTGTAAAATTAGCTATTCCACCTGGGATGTAAGTGTCAAAATTAAAATCATACAACATTGCATATAAGTACCAGGCAGGCGTCTCCATCAGTGCCCTTATTTGGTTACGTATAAACACAATTCCACAACAAGAAATCATAATAGGCCAATAAGTCCTTTTAATCCCTTATTCAGCTCTCCTAAAATAAAGAGCAGATTCATAGCTGGTAGCTGCTAAAAAGGAAAACCAAAAAAAACCAATAAAACACTTGGTACAGTGTCCAGAGTTTGGCACACTGCCCAGACTACAATCTAATCTATAAAGGTCAAAGCAGGAATGCTTTTGCAGTCTCTGTCTAAAAGAAATCCCTTTTTTTTTTCTTTTTTTTTTTTCTTTTTTTTTTCTGCTAATGTTAAATGCTTCAGAATGCCCACATTCTCCACCAAAAAACTGTCATGGAGTTATCCAGATCATTCTATGCCCATGACAGGGGGGCAGTAGGCCCGTGGGCCCCCTGGCCCCAAAAATGAAAAGGGAAAAAGGGAAGGGCTGGGAGATGGGAGCTGGGCTCAAAAACAAACAAACAAACAAACAAACAAACAAACAAACAAACAAAAAAACAACAGAACAGTGGCAGTGATCTCAGGAGGAAAACTTATTTTACTATCTATGATATCGGAATGCAAGATAACGCAATATAATACAATCTAATTGAAAATGAGACTAATAAACCAAATAAAACAGGAGAGAGAGAGAACTTTCCGAAACTGAGCAAACCTAAAAGCAATGGCTTGGAAGCACTCCCACACTCACTTCTAGACAGTGCGCAAGGAAAAGGCGGGGCCAGATCCCATAACTTCTGTGAAGTATCTTCCTCTCTAGCCGTGAGGTGGAGTATTAACTCTTTAATTATCCGTGCTTTGCATGATGCTATGATGTGGAACACCGATAGCAAAAGTTACAAAACCATGACAAGAACAAATCTCTCTCTGCTCTTGGAGAGCCTAATTGGGAAAGTTTCTCTCTTTCACAGATGCTCACTGAAAACTTGACCTTGAAAGTCCAGGTGGACTGCCAATATTCTGGGATATTTTAAACTTTGAGCACTGCTATCTTGCTTCTGTGAAGAGAAAAAAAGAATGATTCAACTTTCTCTTTTAAACCTGTTTGCAGACGGATACGCTAATTTTACAGAATTTGTGATTTTTAAACAGGTTCCCAGTCTCTCCTTTGAATCCTTTATGCATTTTTTGAATGCTCATCTGATCACGTTGTTAGTCTCCCTGACTATACTGTTCATTATTTCACTTATTTCACTCAGTATCTGGATTTATAATATTCTGAGCAAGTCTTCCCCAGAACCAGAGAATACTGAGCGGCAGGGAGTGTGGAGAGGCTTGGGAGAGACTTTAGAGAGATGGGCATCTTTGGTGTCATGGAACTTGAACACCTGAAAGACTCCTGAACACCTGAAAAGACCCTGAGAGCTTAAACAGATATCTGAGACAGGGATGTCGCAGCTCAGGCAGATCTGAGGAGACACAAATGTTTTGGGGCCTGGTTAATGCTTATCGGGCCTTATTCAACACTATCCCTGAGAGGGAGAGAGTTTCTGAAATTGAGAGAGAGAGTCTCCAAGCTGAAAGAGAGTGTCTCAGGGCTGAAAGGAAGAATCTCCAGGTCCAGAAACAGAATCTCCAGGCTGAAAGAGAGAGTTTCTAGGAGAGTCTCCATCACAGAGCCAGCACTACCGGCAGCAGGGCGGGGCTGATCAGTCACACCCCATTAAGGCTATCTAGTAGTGTTAATTTTGCCTGCCGGTTTGCAATGGCTGCACCCCGGCGGAAGGCTACCAGCACAAAAATTGTGG
The DNA here is from genome assembly GCA_036346035.1 of Crossoptilon crossoptilon. Classification (NCBI taxonomy): domain Eukaryota; kingdom Metazoa; phylum Chordata; class Aves; order Galliformes; family Phasianidae; genus Crossoptilon; species Crossoptilon crossoptilon. Next base: position 7,000 of record JARXNR010000346.1, on the reverse strand, counting down.
AGACGCAGACAGAGGTCCCATGCTCACGCAGAAGGAAGACTGCAGCCAAAAAGAATGTGGAGACCCAGACTGAGGTCCTGTGCATGCTTGAAAGGATAGCTGATGCTAAGAAAAGTGTGGAGATTCAGACTGAGGCCCCAACGCAAGATGCTAGTATGCAGGTCACTGCTGTCATGAGTGCCAGAGCCTGGCCTTTGCAGAGCCGGGCGATGGAGGCAGCACTTGTATAAGATGTGACCAGCTAAATGACTTACTCAGCCTTGTAGTCGACTTGAAGAAGGAGGTGGAGAGGCTGAGGACCATAAAGGAGTGTGACAGGGAGATTGATTGGTGGTGCACACAACTGAGGCTCCACATGGAGCATGTCACCCCCTGCTGCCGTGCAAACAGGTGGGAGAGGGGAACCTGCAGGCAGATGGTGCTGCAGTGAGCCCCCTGTCCTCTCCTCCCCCTAGCAACAATTTGAGAAAGGAGGAGGAGTGGAAACGGGTACTGGCTCGGCAAAGAGGGCATCCCCCATCCCAACTATCCTCGGCTCCCCAGGTGCCTCTGCGCAATAGGATTGAGACCCTGGAACTCAAGGGAGAGGTGAGGGTGTGGAGGGAGGTCCACCTGTGAGGTTGCCTCCGGTGAAGTGGTCGACCCCACGCCTCAAGACTACCTCCACCTGGAAGGACAGAAGGGTGGTTGTCATAGGTGACTCCCTGCTGAGAAGAATGGAAGGCCCTATATGTCGGCCTGACCCTACCCGTAGGGAGGTGTGCTGCCTCCCTGGGGCACGGGTCAGAGACATTTTTAGGAAACTTCCTGGACTGATTCGCCCTTCTGATTATTACCCCTTATTGATAGTTCAGGCTGGCAGGGACAAAGTTGCTGAGAAAAGCCTGAGGACTATCAAGGAAGACTTGAGAGGACTGGGGTGGGTAGTTGATGGAGCGGGCAAGCAGGTGATGTTTTCTTCTATACCTCCAGTAGCAGGGCAGGATACTGAGAGGATCCAAAAAACCCACCTCATAAATAAATGGCTTAGAAGTTGATGCAAACATACGAATTTTGGATTTTTTGACCACAGGGCAATTTACTTGGCACCTAGCATGATGGCTGCAGATGGGAGTAGCCTGTCTCTGAGGGGTAAGAGGATCTTAGCCGAGGAACTGGTGGGACTCATTGAAAAATCTTTAAACTAGGTATGAAGGGGGAAGGGGACAAAACGAGGGCTGCTGGGGTTGAGCGGGTCGTTTGAGGGCTCGTACCAAACTTAATGGGTGAAGACGATGGAGTACTGTCAACCGTTTACTGGCTGGTTCGGCCCGGTTCCATGACTAGCAGGGCGGAGGGATTTTGCAAAATCCACGCCTCCGGAAAAAGGGAACAGGGGACCCCAAAATAATTAAAAACAGCGGCAATGATCTGAGGAGAAACAAACTAATTTACTAAATATAGTATCGGAATTCAAGATAACACACTATAATACAATATAATTAAATTTGAAGCTAATAAATCAAATATAATGAGAGAGAGAATGTCCAAAAGGTGGATAGGCCTCACCACAACACTGAGGTGAGATGCGCAGTCCAGTTGAGCAGCAGCGAGACGGGAGGAGAGCCGACGACGAGCAGGCGAAGAAGAACACATCAGGTGACCTTGCCAGGAGTTATATCTCCTCTGTGTGACCGCAAAGTCCCCTGGGGAATGTAGTTCTTCTTCTCTTCCAGGCAGGTACCCAGAACTTGAGCATTAACAGTTAAACTCCCAGTGCCCCACATGATGTTATGATGTGGAATACCGAAAACCAAAAATCACAAAACCATGACAAGTACAAAGGGATGGACTGGGGCAGGGGGATGCTGGGGAAGCTGCTGTTCTAGGGGAACCTAGATCTCCTATAAAGGCGGTGAGACGGAAAGCCCAGCTGAAGTGCCTTTATACCAATGCACACAGCCTGGGAAATAAGCAGGACTAGTTGGAAACCGTGATGTGCTTAGAAAGTTATGACCTTGTTGCTATCACAGAAACATGGTGGGATGACTCCCATAACCGGAATACCACTGAGGGATATCGGTTCTTTAGAAGGGATAGGCGAGGTAGGAAGGGTGGGGGAGTTGCCCTCTATGTGAAAGAGTGGATAGACTGTGAGGAGCTCCCTCTGAGAAACAGTCAGGAACAGGCTGAGAGCCTGTGGGTTAGAATTAGGGATGGGACTAACAAAGGCCAGCTGGTGATAGGTGTATGCTACAGGCCACCTGATCAAGGGGAGACTGTTGACGAGGCTTCCTTGCTTCAGATGCGGGAAGCGTCACGCTCACGGGCTCTTGTCCTGATGGGGGACTTCAACCATCCGGATATCTGTTGGAAAGACCACACAGAGAGCTGCAAGAGGTCCAGGAGACTCCTGGAATGCATTGATGATAACTTTCTGGTCCAGGTATTGGATAGACCGACCAGAGGAGACGCGTTGTTGGACCTGCTGCTCACCAATGCGGAGGAGATCATTAAAGGCATTAAGGTTGCAGGCAGCCTGGGTTGCAGTGACCACGCCCTTGTCGAGTTCCTGATCTCGAGGGATGTGGGCCTGGCAAAGAGTGGGGTCAGGACCCTGAACTTTGGGAGAGCAAACTTTAAGCTGTTCAAGGAATTGTTGACCAAGATCCCCTGGGATTCTGTCCTTAAAGACAAAGATGTTGAGGAGAGCTGGCTACTCTTCAAGGATGCCTTTCTGAGAGCACAAGAGCTCTCCGTCCCTCTGAATAAGAAAGCGGGCAGAGGAGGCAGGAAACCGGCATGGCTCAGCAAGGACCTGCTGGGTGTACTGAGGGCAAAGAAAGGTGCGTACAAGCTCTGGAAACAAGGGCGTGTCACCTGGGAAGAATACAGGGATGCCGTCCAGACTTGCAGATGTGGTATCAGGAAAGCCAAGGCGCAGGCAGAACTGAACTTGACGAGGGAAGTGAAAAACAATAGGAAGACATTCTACAGGTACACTGGCCAGAAGAGACAGGCCAAAGCGAGTGTACCTCCTTGGGTAAATGTAAAAGGAGAACTGGCTTCAACAGACTTGAGCAAGGCCTTTGACATGATCCCCCACCACATCCTTATCTTAAAATTGGAGGGATGTGGATTTGATGGGTGGACCACCTGATGGATAAGGAATTGGTCGAAAGGCCGCAGACAGAGAGTGGTGATGAATGGCTCTATGTCCAGGTGGAGGCCGGTAACGAGCGGTGTCTGTCTTGGGACCGGTGCTCTTTAACATCTTTATCAATGACATCGATGACGGAATTGAGTGCACCCTCAGCAAGTTTGCTGATGACACCAAGCTGAGTGGTGCGGTTGACACAGTGGAAAGAAGGGATGCCATTCAGAAGGACCTCAACAGACTTGAAAGGTGGGCCCGGGAGAACCTAATGATGTTCAACACAGCAAAGTGCAAGGTTTTGCACTTGGGCCAGAGGAATCCCAGGCATTTGTACAGACTGGAAGACTGGAAGGAGCGGTCCTTGAGAGTAGCCCTGCGGAGAAGAACCTGGGGGTCCTGATGGATGAAAAACTTAACATGAGCCAGCAGTGTGCTCTTGCGGCTCAGAAACAAATGGTATCCTGGGCTCCATCAAAAGAGGGGTGGCCAGCAGGGACAGGGAGGTGATTGTCCCTCTCTACTCTGCTCTTGTGAGGCCCCATCTGGAATACTGTGTCCAGGTCTGGAGCCCCCAGTACAAGAAAGACAGGGAGCTGTTGGAGAGGGTCCAGAGATGGGCCACAAAGATGATCAGAAGGCTGGAGCACCTCCCCTACAAAGACAGGCTGAGGGAGCTGGGCTTGTTCAGCCTGGAGAAAAGAAGGCTGTGGGGTGACCTAATTGCACCCTTTCAGTACCTAAAGGGAGCCTACAAACAGGAGGGGAATCAACTCTTTGAAAGGGTAGATAACAGCAGGACAAGGGGAAATGGTTTTAAGTTGAGGGAGGGAAGATTTAGGTTGGATGTCAGGGGGAAGTTTTTTACAGAGAGAGTGGTGAGGTGCTGGAACAGGCTGCCTAGAGAAGTTGTGGATGCCCTGTCCCTGGAGGTGTTCAAGGCCAGGTTGGATGGGGCCCTGGGCAGCCTGGTCTAGTATTAAATGTGGAGGTTCGTGGCCCTGCCTGTGGCAGGGGGGTTGGAGATTCATGATCCTTGAGGTCCCTCCAAACCCAGGCCATTTTGTGATTCTGTGAAATGAAATGGAATGGTGTCATGTGGATTGAAGGAAAATGGAATGGAATGGAATGGAATGGAATGGAATGGAATGGAATGAAATGGTACCGAGTGGATTGAGGGAAAGTGAAATGAAATGAAGTGGAATGAAATGAAATGAAATTAAATGAAGTGGAGTGGAGTGGAATATAGCTGAGTGGATTGAATGGAAATGAAATGAAATTAAATGAAGTGGAGTGGAGTGGAATATAGCTGAGTGGATTGAATGGAAATGAAATGAAATGAAATGAAATGAGATGGACTGGTGCCGGGGGTACTGTGTCACAGTTAGCATCACGACAGGGTTCTCGTGCCAAGAAGATTTCTTTATTGCTGTGCTGATCATGATCTTGATGTGTATCTGTGCTTATTCTTCTAAGCAATCCTTTTTATATTCTTACACACGTATTCAGTACATTTCCACTAAAAATCCTTTGCCTAGAAAGCAAGCAAATTCCATAACAAGTCTTCATAATCAACAGAGTTTATCTTATGCCTTGGTACAAAAGTTCCCTGTTTATTCAGACCTTCTGTCTCCTTTCCAGAGCCTCATTATCAGCGAGTTGACATTGAACGAGGTCGAACTGACCTCTCCAACTCCCACATCTCCCCCTTCTTTACTGATAAAAAAGCGTGATTCAGTGCATCTTTCATCATCTTCTGAACACACTGTAATAAGCAAGGAATGCAAACTAAAACACAAGCAAAAGCAATAAGACAAACTAACCCTATTTTTAACACATTCTGTATCCACACTCCCAAGTTTAATTAAACAAAGTGATTTCTATAAGCAGCTAAACTAGAATTAACACACTGAACTAAGGATTGATTCTTTCCACTATAGTTAAAATACAAACAATAGTCCATTTTAACTGAACCCAACAGTTCCAGTTCTTGTGGTTCAAGATTGCTCTGTTGCAGATGGGGTACCCATTCGTCCCATGTGTACACTACCATGCTCGTGTTGAATGCTATCCCAAGAACAGAGCTCGGGATGGGCCATTTGTCTAGAGGTTGTCCCACCAAGCATGTTGAGAACGGGTTCCCTGGTGACGCGGTTGACAAACAAGGTGTGACTTGTCCTGTCTTGTTGTCGAGGTTGACCCATATGTTCAGTTTTGGTTGAGCTGGAATCCAAACTGCTGATGAAAGTGCAGTGATCATGTTACAGCAGATGACGAAACGTATGGTCGTACCCATCATGCTTGTACCCATCTCAGGCCTGTTCTTGCTGAAACACAAGCATAACCTTGAAACCAACTTATAAATGAATAGGGTCCCTCCCATTGGTTAGAGCTCAGATTTTTTACCATAACCTGTGCTTTTACTTTGACTGGAGTTAAGGTATTACAGCCAAAACGTCTGTAAATATGAGGGCCTTCTGTTGTCTAGCGATTTAGAAAATTGAGAACATGGCATGCTGTAGCTACTTATTCCTGAGGGGTCATACCCCAGCTCCCCCTTTTTTGTTTTTGAAGCATGGCCTTCAAGGTACCATGGGCTCATATGATAACAGTTTGACCTGTGGGAGAGTGGGGTATGCCTGTCTGGTGTTGAATACCCCACTGCTGAAAGGAGGAGCAGGTAGCATGGGCTACATCTCCTGGCCCATTGTCTGTTATAATTGTTTTTGGGACCCCAAGGACTGCAAAGGCCAGTAAGAAGTCTGCATATTATAAGTGGGATCTGCTGCAAGGCGGTGGCCCCTAGGAGAAATCCGTACTGAGAGGAAGTCCCCACTATCCCTTACAATCCCATCCCCACAGAGTGATGGGGCTATGTGAGATATAGGTCAGAGGCAGCTCTGCCTTCTGGTCCAATGACTGTAATAACTGTTGCAGTTTGTTTTGGCACAGTGTGTTGTCGTAGGCACTAACGAGATATCGGGCTATGATGTGAAAGGACCCCCTGCTGTGTTGTAGTAGGCGATAACGGGGTATCGGGTTGTGACGCGATAGGACCTCCCCCGCTCCGTGAGTAATGTGTGAGTAACACGTGACGCATGCTTAGGGGGCTTAGGCGAAACTGGATGTGTATTTAAGGGGTTACTGTGCTTTAATAAATGGCCATTTGCTTCTTCATCATATTGGTGTCAATGTTGCTATGGCCCTAGCGAATGCAGATCGCTAGCCCCTAGGCAGTGCGGCCTTTGTCACGGTGGTTGCCGGAGGTAACACACAGTGTGTACCCCATGCCTGTTAGTGCCACATGGGAATTCTTAAGCGACCACTGTGGTGGCCAGAGCGTCACAGGGATGACTGTAACATCAGTACCGCAGTCAAGGATGCCTGTAACTTTGAGCTCTTGTTTCCCTTGTCACAGAATGCAAGTCAGATTAGATCTCTCCTGTGAGACCTTCTGAGTCCAGCAAACCTGGGGTTAGCAGGTTGATCCAAAACTGCCATCACCTCGAGAGATGTTGATATGTTGGGGTGGATTAGGCCAAAAGTAACTCAGTTGTACTATGCGACTTACTGCAGGGACAGAGCAAGGTCGGTGTCCACAGCATTATCTTAATTACCCCAGTGTAATCCACAACAATAACACCAGGCAAAACAAAAAGACCCACCTGAGTAGCAGAAGTCCTATGATTCTATGATTCTATGATTCTACGATTCTAAGTCTGATTAAGAGCACTATCAGTAGTCTGATTAAGAGCCCAACCATTCAAGTCAAGATAAGACAACGCATCATTTTAAAATCAAGCGGTTTAAAAACAAAGCTATCACATATGGTTTGAATCAAATTAACACTATACAGGGGGGAAGAGG